>JAVSBS010008888.1:34920-49785 GCA_033124195.1 Coracias cyanogaster | reverse complement strand
CGGCCAAGCATCAGGCTCAATCTCCCTCCCTAGGCAAGCTTGGGAGTTTTTAAAAAGCACCTTTCCCCCCCCAAACCCCCCGGGGAGGACCCTCTGCTCTTCCATTTTGTAGTGTTTTCCCTTCAGGTGTTTCACAGAGCATCTCTCTGAAGCAGCCGGCTTCACATTCTGCTAAGAACACAGCCTGGACCCCAGCACCCTGAGCCCTGAACCAGCCCATGGTCAGCAGAAGCTGGGCTGCAACTTTGCGAAACTCAAACCCAAAGAAGACTGGAGCCAGGATGACTTGTCGGAAGGCGTCCTTCAGCGCTCTCCAACCCCAGGGCCGTTTCTTTTTTCTCTTGCTTACCCACCAGCTAGCTCTGTGACTCGGCGTCTCGCAGGAGCTGGCGTACGCACGTTCTCTGCAAAGAAATTATTCTAATAATTTGTGGACCAAAAAGCAAGTGGTTCCCGGTGTCGGTCGCGGGCGGGGGGTACGCCGCACGCAACTTTACATCCGACACCTTCCAGCGCGAAGGAAATAGTTTTATTAGGATCGGCTCTAATGCTCACCCTTCCCTTTCCCTGCTTGAAACCAACAGAAAGGTGACGGGCTTAAAACCAGGCAGGAGATGGGGTGAAAGGCAGCGAAACGCTGCCCTGGATCACGGAGCTACACCCATGTGGATGCGGAGCCGCAATGAATTCAGCGGTAGGCTGCCAATCACCGGGAAGTGCTAATATATGCCAAAAACCTTCCGTGCACAACTCCTAAACTGGTATAATAGGGGGATATGCAATGGCAGGTGGTGGTATAGAATCGTCACAGGAAGAAGGAGAGAGGTTTGCTAATACAATATGCCCGTCCTTGGTGCTGACAGGTGACGAGGGGTCAAGCTGCTAATGAAGGTCTGCTCCATTGTGGCTGGAGGCTCCGAAGGTGGCTGCTGGAAAAACCTTTTTTTCTCCCTCCAAGATGGTCTACGGGCTGCTGCTTTTCGGGTTGCTGCGCGCACACGTTCTTCCAAAGCCTGGGTGTAGCTCCTAAAGCACTGGACAAAGATGAGGAAAGATGCCCCCCCCGCAAAAAACCCAGCCTTTCGATTATTCATGAAACATCTTAGTAAAAAATTGTGCCTTCAAGTTAAACTGAGGAGTGGGTAGAAAGCCGGGTACTGCAGCAGCAGCTCATACTACAGGAGATCTGCGTCTCCAACAGGCTCCCTTCAGCCACCCCGCTGCAAGAATTGTCAAAATTCAGTTAGAATATGCAAGGCTCCCTGGTTTGCCTCCCTGCTTACACCGGCCTTTAAGGCACGTACGCGCTGCAGCGCTGCGAGCGCCTCTCTCCCCTTCTGCAGTGCCATGGTACCCACGACCTGCCAAACTCTCTCCCTCGTGGTGTTACACGTGCGTGTGGGAGTAGGGAAGCCGCAGGGATGCAGAGCCCTGATGGCAGACGAGCCCCAGGGCAGGTCCCCCAACCGGCTCTTGCCCCTTCTCACCCCGGGGCGAGACCCAAAATGGGCCTTCCTGGGTGAGCCGCGGGTTTTTACAGTGTCAGCCGCCAGAAAGCGCTTCCCTTCGACTTTCGATGCAGGCAAATGTGGTTTGGTAAGTCTCCATTTTCCTAGCCTGAGATTCTACTGCCTACTGTGGGGGCAGAGGGAAGGCCAGAAGGAGGGCAGCTGCAAAAATCTGCATGTTTCCCTCTGAAGGAAGTGCATGCTAAATATACTTTGAGAGAGAGTTATTCTGAAATAGTCAAGTAAAAAGGCCTAAATAAATTCCAAACAAAAGAAAAAACCTTCGAAGGGTAATGAATAAGTAGACAGAAAATTACCGTGCATAAAGTGGAAAACAAGGCAGTTTTACGGGCTATTTCTTTACTATGTAAGAAAAATCAAATGCCTTTTGAAAAGTCACCTTCAACACAAAATGTGGAAACTAGTTTAAAATATTTGCCTGCCACGATTTTGTTGTTGTTGTTGTTTTAAACCCAGTAAACAAAATACTGACATAGAAAGAGAACACTTCTGCCCAGACAAAAGAATCACAGGGGCCAAAGTACCACCCAACACTTCCAAATCAAACGCTTTCCCCCCCGCTGCCAACCAGCCTCCTGCCCAAGGCCCAGAGTCGCTCCCCAAACCCAATTATTTGGCTTTGCCTGCCTAAAAGCCAACCCACCTGCCTTCCTGCGAGTGTTTCCCTCCCTCGTCAGTGGAAATGGTTCTAAATGTCATGTACCACTTGGGACTCTTTCCCCATATTGATAGATAAGGGCATCTCGTGCCCGTTCTTTCGCAGGAGGGAGGGCTCACGTAACCCAGAACAGCCTCTACCCCTTTATGTTGATTCTCAGAATATTGCTATTTGCGACACCGCTTGGGAGAGCCGCGTGATTCAGTTAACAGCGTAACTGAATTCATTTTCTTAAGGTCAATTGTCTTCTGTGGATATTGGGGTTTGAATAATATTGCGCGGGAGCTGGCAGGGGAATTTTCAGGATGGGAGTTTTTACACATCCTCAGAATTCAGTGCTACTACCCCCACCCCCCTCCCATCTTAATGAGAGTATCAACAGGAGCCAAATTTGATTACTTTTGCTGTCCTAGCAACTCCGTAGTTTCACAGTGGGTAGAAATAAACTTTTACCAACACTTACCCTACACTGTTAATTCCCCCCATCCTTTCTCAAAAAAAAGGCCTTCCAGAACTGAAGACAGGTTTGTAAATGTTTTTTTTTTTATTATGTTGCAACAATCAAAATATATATGCACTACTGATTTTCCCCCCCTCCCCAGTATTAAATGAAAATGGAATACGTTTTTACCCACGTTGTGTTCTTGGATGCTTTGGAATCTGTAAAGACCCTGACATAAAGAAAGGGAAGCGGCTGCACAATTAGAGACTGAAAGGTGTTAGAGTGCTGCATTTATATTGCAAATGGAGTCAGACCTCTCTGGTGAATCAAATAAAGCCTCAACAGCCTCTGCTTGCTGAGGAGTAGAAACAATAAACAAATATACACAGAAAGCATCACACAGACAGTAAATTGGTTATTTAAATACAACCGTATCCAACATAGCAGCTAAACACTGGACAATGTTTGAGGTCATCAGCACATCCACATGCTCTTCTAAATGACGTTTGGGGTCCTGAAATACAAAGGATGCCATGAGAGAAGGGACAGGAAGGCAGCTGAAGGATTTCACTTACTTCAGGTCTATTTAAGATGACGGTGAGTTCAGGAACACAGGCCAGTAACGCTCCCAAGTTTTCCCATTCTAACACCACCTAACAGCTGACTGCATTTCCATTATTTTATTAGCCCATATTATCGCTCAGATGAGGAGAAGTTTAGGAAGTGAATTTCCCTCCAGCACCCGAAGAGTAACCGTGACAGCTGTGGGTTTTAAGGACAAGGTGCCACGTGTGGAATTGACTACACAGCTCACCAAGGCCAGTATTTTAATCTTAGTTCTGGTGCCCTGGGATTGGTTTTCAGACCTTTGTACAAATGGGGGTTGTCTTCCTGTAAAGACTCAAGCATGGTCTAACACAGTCTTGGAAGGGTTGTGTTGATGGTAAGGAAATCAGCACAGTTACGTCCAGGAAAAAAATGCACAATCCCTGTTCAAATGCTCTGAAAAATGCCTGTGTTCTGAAAATACACATCCCCACACGCTATTACTCAATTGATGTGGGCATTTGTGGGCATCTGCACAGAACAAGACCATTATTTCTGCTTGAAAGCCACACTCAAGTGCTTTTTCCGTTTCAGAAGGGAGGTTAAGTAATCTCCAAATGCGGAGAAATTATCAGGCATATTTTTAAAACATCTCTAAACTTTATTGTAGTGTTATTGTAGCATTTTTGTGTGTAAAGAAATTAAAAGATGGAAGGCAATGTCTTTTTTTTTTATGGTATTGTCGAAAATGTAATGAACTCATGCAAATGTACTGAAGGGTGTACTAGGAAATCTGTGTAAGCTGTCGTCCTTAACGCATTTTCAAAGATCACACAGTTCTCCAATATTGTCTCCGTTCCTAGCAAATTATGCAACCTAATAACATCCCTGTTGTGAGCAGCTGTTTGTTTACAAAGCTTTTAAGGTAAGTTGCATTAAAAAAAGCACATGGAAATTGCTTAACTGAACCCTGTAACTTAAAGAAAACTCCATTCTATTAGGAAAAAATTGATTTTTTTTTTTTTAAAGAACTGCAGGAAAATATTTTTCTTCATGTATGCATAATGATTTAAACTAGTGAAGCCCAAGTTTCGTTTGAGGTGACATCAGAACCCTTAAAATACAACCCTGCTTACATATCTTTATATTTATGTACGCGTAGGTGTGGCGTAAACTCCATTGTTCTGAACGTTACAGAAATACACGAGTGACTGAACAATAGTGCAGACGTGTTATGACATAGCTGCTAGAAGCTGACACATAAGAGCCATCCAGAATCCTTTAAATTCCTCTGCTGCTACTAGCTACTGGTTCTGCTACCTACCGATTCTTTAAGAACGCTCTAGATATTTTTTAAAGCTACTTCTTGTTTCCACTGCCCTTCTGGAATTTGACCATAACCTCTTACAAACTTGGTTTGCTCTCCTCTCCCTCGCCAAAGCACATTTCCCCAACCTCTATGTTGAGATCAAATGTTAGAAATACTTTTCCGTTGTCTTCTATAGAGACATTATAACCTGACATTGCAAAAGGACGGAATTGTTTTCAGTTTCAATCCTAAACTGTTCTCCTTCAACAGCAACACAAAGCTTACTTGCATCCGCGTCTACTGGAGCTCAGCACTGACAGCGTGTTCACGAACGAGGAGCGGGGTGAGACGGCTCTTTAGCCGTGGTCGTGTACAAACAACACTCCCACCTTTGTAAAATGACTACTATTTTTTAGAACTTCCCGCTGTTCTGACACAGATCTGGGTATCTTTCTGCCTCTTCTTGGAAAGAAGTTAAAAAAAAAAAAAAAAGAAAAAAAGAAAAAGGGGAAAAAAGGGAAAAACTACCCAATTTCATGCTCCTCAGCATGCAATACAGATGCGTGTACAACACCACTCGCAGATATTCTGCTGACTACCTACAGTCAAAAGCCTTGTTCCTTACACAACAATCTTCAGTAAAAATAAATTCATTATTTGGAGTGTCAAGAATACCTTGCACGTAGGACTAAAAATCACCTACACATGTAAAAAAAAAATTAATATTTAGAATGAACGAAGCATATCATTCCGCCTCACTCTAATTCATCACACCTCACCTGCTTGCCAACATTTTTTATTGCCAGCTGTTCAGGTGTCATCTTATCTTCTTCTTCAACAGCCTGTGAAAGAAACACAGAAAAGGTCAGTGTTTCAGATTTCATTTACTTTTTTCCCCAAGCCACAAGATTCTCAAAATATAATTCTCTTCCTCATAAAAAAGAAAAAAAAAAAAAAGAAAAATCAAACAGCAACACATTTCAGAAAGTCAAAAGGAAAGGTACTTCAGCTTTTCAGCAAACGTGGTTTTAATTACTAAGTGTTAGTGCAAAAGATCAAGGCACATACTCATGAATGGTTTTATTGCCAGATATTCACAAAAATGTTTAAGTAAAAAAAAAAATCTTAAATGAGCGCTATCAATAGTTAAAGATAGCTGAAGACAGCAAAACTAGTAAAGCAGAACGAAAAACCAGTATTGCCTACATTCTTTCAACTACTGCAGGTTTGATCTCAGTAATTTTTTTTACTGTTCAAAATAATGTGTTTTCATACATTTTTATAATGTTCTGTTGCCTTCAAACAGTGTCTTTATAAAGTAAACCCACTAACTTAACTAGTGAATGCAATATTGAATTTTATTTAAGTTAGCCCTCATTAAGAATGACTGACATGCTTACTACTCAAGAATGCTTGTTGAGATCTAGTATTTATAAAAAAATATTTCTAAGTGCGAGTGCCAGTATTAAAACAGTACAAATAACTGTGATTCCTCTTTCCTACGCCACCAACAGCTATTTCTTTATCTAAAAAGAACATTGAATTTGGCTCTAGAACGTGCTGGAATGATACAGAGAAATAACCTTTATTCTGCTATACCCATCAAGTAGTCCTTGACTGCAGGAATGGAGAATACAATCAACTGCTGATTTTGATCTAGGGGAATCTTACATTCTCTTCACTAAGGAAAAATACAACATTGATGTGATTATTCACACTGCAAAGAAAACAGTGTCATTAAAGGCGTGGCTAGTTTTAGGCAAAAAGTCGAGTGGCAAAGCCTGAAGAGCTAACAGGCAACTTCGCATCGAAACGATACAGTTAACGAATAAAATGTCTTCATGAGGCCGTTAAAGCCACACTTGTGCCTCATTGAGCCAAATCCCATGAAAGTCTTTGCTGAAAACAAGTAGGTCCAAAATAATTCCTCCGACAGTTGTTCTAGACTAGTCCTTTACGAGTCATTCAGATGAAAGCTTGGGATAATCAACTTATTTCTGAAATGAAGCAATGCATTTCTCCACTCCATAAACATAGCCACAGTTACATTAGCATTATGGGCTAGGAATACCTTGTTATAATTCTTTGCTAGTTCCAACATCTCCTTCACGACTGTTTCATTCAGTTTGCAATGTTCGCTGTAGTCCTGAAGCGTCAAACCTTCCATCCAACTCTTCTTATGCAAATTCAGCAACATCTGCAAAACAAAAAACCTCTTCAGAGCACTCCTCGTAAAATACATTTGTAATACTATGAAGATCTCTCTGACAGAAAAACAATTTATAATAGTAAGAATGTAATAAAACACTGATCTTACAATGTTTAAATGCAGGAAATAGTTTCAGCTCTTCTGAGAGAAGAGAGTAGATTTTGTTTAAGTTTTTAAAGGTCAAACTTCTTGAACCCTAAATGTGAAAATGAGGCATGAAAACCAGGGTCACATTTACGGTGACAGGAATACTTGGCTTTTTCTTTTGTAAATTTTTCAATTTTTGCTGTAGGTTGAGAATGCACAATCGCATGGTAGAAGAGCTAACAGAAAGGTGACTGTTTTAGCTGCCAAATAAGGAATGGTTGAAGCTTCTGGCCTCTGAAGAAGTTGAAAAAATATTTTAAGTGCTTGGATTAAACATATGAAGTAGTTATTTAAGGCTCCACCGATTATCCTGCAAGCAGCTGCCACAGTTCTGGTGAAGTGAACTTCAAAAGCAACCAAAGCATGGCTTGTACATTTGTCCTCCTACAAAGTAAAGATCCCCAAGAACAACATGATGGAGCGATGCAGAGTTTTGACGGTGACAAACACAGGGGCTATTAGAAATACCTGAAATTTTTTTACTTGAGAGTCTGACGTCGTTCTTGAAAGAATGAAGAAATAGCTACAAAGGCAATTCTTTTTGGTTTTTATTAGCAATAAAAGGCTATTTTGTGGATCTTCTGCACATTTGAGAGCTGCAGGGAAGACAGTTTCAGTTTGCCTTCAATCTGCAAACAATTATCTTAGAGAACCCCTAAACCTTGTAACTGCTACCACCTGACTAAAAGCACCTGTTCCATCCCATGTACAGCTTCAAAGGAAACCTGGCTTTGGACAATACGAGCTGAGCTGAAGATTTCCGTCATAATTTGTATTAGCAACATCTTAGTTAGTGTCGGAAGGGGTTGTAGGCAAACTGCACATGGACAGTTGGGCTATCTGGATTTTAAAACTACGCTTTGGTGCGACAGGCTGGTCATCTAATACATGGAGCATGTACTCTTCTTACGACAGATGGAGATGACAGATCACCACCATGAGGGGGGTCTGAGGTATGTATGTCTTTCATAAGATGTGTGGAGATAGTTGCTGACTCAGATTAAAGTTTCCCTGACTCGCTCAACATGTCTAGGAACGTAGTAAGTTATGTAACTAAATCCACTAAAGAAAATACACACTCGGAACGTCAGAAAAGATTGGATGTGGCACTCAGTGCCATGGTCTAGCTGATGTCGTGGTGTTGGGTCGCAGGCTGGACTTGATGATCTAGGAGGTCTATTCCAGCCTCAATAATTCTGTGAAAAGACTGGACTGGCCACACTGTTGTAATTTGAACAGAAGCAACCTCTGGAAGCTTCACAGACTTTTCCTGAGAGAGCTGGTTTGGTGGAATCAGTTATTCTTTCCACTAGCAGTGAGGTCTTTAAAGTCTGATACCATCCTAAAAAGAGTTATGCATTTCACAAATTCTTTTAAACTTCTGGATTTGCATGCGTATTCTTCACTATTCAAAACTGGAGTCTTTGATTACTTATAGCCCTTTAAAAGAATCAACATTAAGTGAGAGAACTATTCTGACCATTTCACCATAAACTCCGAGATGAACTCATAACCCTAACAAGGCCCTGAACATACACAGACATAGCTCAGGACAGAACCTGCCTTTCCAGGAATTAACTTCTGTAGATGATAAATAAGCTTGTTTCTTTTTTTCCTGACTGAGACCGCAAAGCTAGACTTTACTTGTCACTGAGGAAGTTTGATACAACAGACTACAAAGACGATTAGGAGTCAGCAGCATCTCTCTTATGAGGATAAGGCTGAGAGCCCTGGGGCTGCTGAGCTGGAGAAGAGAAGCCGCAGAGGGGATCTGCTCAATGCTGAGCAATATCCAAAGGCTGGGTGTCAAGAGGACGAGGCCAACTCTTTTCAGTGGTGCCCAGTGACAGGACAATGAGCAACGGGCACAAGCTGCAACCCAGGAGGTTCCATCTAAACATGAAGGAAAAATTCTTTGGTGTGAGGGTGTGGGAGCCTGGCCCAGGCTGCCCAGAGAGGTTGTGGAGTCTCCTTCTCTGGAGATACTCAAAACCTGCCTGGACGCAATCCTGGGCAGCCTGCTCTGGGAGAACCTGCTTTAGCAGGGGGGTTGGACTAGGTGATCTCCAGAGGTCCCTTCCAACCCTAACTGCTTTGTGATCCTGTGATAAGTAACTCACAGTATTGGTTGTCAGTCACTGAACGATGTTCCTCAGTAAATGCAGGACGTCACTACTTCCTGATATTCAGGGAAGTCTTGGGGAGCTTCCTATCAACTGGAAGCACCTTCTGTCAAAGCGATTATAGGAAATAAAAACCTGATTCCTTGGTTATACAATTCCATTTTGGAAAATATGGTCTTCTAGCTCCTGGAATTCCAGCCCGTGAAAACCCAAGGCAGCTAGTACATCTTTCAGTTTCCTCACCAAAGACTTCGGAGTTTTGTGCAAAGTTTCAAGCGCAGAGAACAGCACGAGGACTTTCCATAAAACACGTGGGCAAACATGTTGTCAAACTATTTGTACGAATACTAGAATGTGGTTTTGGAAGGTTTCATCATCACGACTACACATCTAAGTGCTTTCTGAAAGAGAAGACAACTACTCCATGAGAGTTAAAACAACTACTGGAGGCATCAGCAGCTGAAATCAGAATATTGCCACAAATCTGAAACAGTTTGTATAGTGTTCTTTGTCCTCCGAATAAAAACCAAACCGATTACCTTCTGTTCTAGTTCATTCTTCCTGTAGTTGATGGTGATGGAATAGTAATGTCTGTTTAGTCCATGAATTAGTGCCTGCAAAATTCAGGGAAAAGTTTGCATAAAAAATCTACCCACCATTGTCACGAAGAAGCACTAGAAGGGAAGAGTTTGTTTCAATACAGCCATATTCACACATCACTTAAATAAAAGAAAAACCACAAAGAAACATCCACAGAGACTGTAAGTAGGTATCAAGCAAATATACCTGTTCCTATTTCTTTCAGCCTTCATTAACTGACAGTTATACTTCCTATTTCTAAACCAGATTTTTTCACACAGTAACAACAATTATAGGAAAAAGTGGTAACTGCCTGCAAACATTTGACCGATACATATGCACAAACATATTTCTCTCAAATCCTTCCTCTCTCAAATTCAGTTATCACTTCTATTAGAATATAAGGCTCTGTTACAAACAAAAGAATGTTGGCTATTTATTTATAAGCACTGCCAACATTCCCAAGTTCATTCTCTAAGGTACAATACAAAGAGTAGCTGAAGCAGTGATTAAACACATCAGGTATTAGACTGTGTGCATCAAATTAACCTTGGATATTAAAGCTAATTTTCTCTTTAAAATTTTAAATGAAAAGCAGCCTCTCTCATTATAATTATGCCCTTTGCAAATTTGTCCTTAAAATTCTACATCATGATCTGATCAGTTTGACAGTAGGTTAAGTGACACCTATTTACATGTCTTTTCTATTTTGCTCATGTGCGTAATTATTTATTTTTTTTACATTTATTTTTATTTATTTATTTACATTTATGACTTAAGGGTGAGTTGGATTAATATCCGGGGGCGAGGGAGGTTAAGAAAATTATACGATAAATCGTCATCACAACTAACTTTGCCTATTTTTCAAATAAAATGTATACATGTGAAGTATACCTTTAGATACATCATACCACTAATTCTGCATATTTTATGTATTTCCTATATTTCAATCATTCCCCCTATTTATGTTTAAATATATTCTTTAGAGCTATACAGAATGAATGCGTATTTGCCTCTTATGCAACTTAATATTTCAGCATTCCAAAATCATCTGTATGAACGCTGAAAACATTCTCATACATACTTTTTGAACAGGTTTCTTTTGCAAACCTATACAAAGACACAAAACTACTTGGTTACATTGACAAGAACCAGCATTTACAGGTAACCATTATTTGTGCCGCTTCTTACAATTCAAATTGCAAAATACAAGTATTATCAACAAAGCAATTTATGGTTGAAACTATTTAGCAATAAGTAGCTTCCACTGCCATTTTCTTATCCCACTCAAAATGATTGCGTATGAGGTTTGGCGGTTTGAGTTTAAAGTCATTTGTAGATTTTTAGGGCGTTTTCTAAGGCTCCTAAAACTTGACAAACATCTTTGCCTCCCCCACTATCCTCTCTTTCCTCTCCTCTTTCAAAATCTCTCTTTTAAAGAGCGGACAAATGTAAAAGGTTCTGTTCCACTTCGAACCTGAAGGGTAGTTGTAGTTTAGCCACCGCAACAAGTTAAATTAAAACTCGTAAGACACTTTAAAGCAAAGCTTGTCCTTCATGTGTTTTGTCTCAAATGGAAGCTATCGTTCCGACAAGCCTTACATTAGATGCATAAATTAATGCATCTAATTAGATGCATAAAGGAAAAAGCAAAAAAGCCGTTAAGGGAACACACGAAAAACCAAGCCATGTTCTATTATTATTCCTCGAGATTAAGGAATGTCTTAAAATCCAGGCCGAAATCAGTGTGAAGTTTGCTGCTGACCTCAAGTAGGTCAGAATTTTATTTACGACCTTAGAAGAACAGCAAAACATTGCAAGAGCCCTTGCAGTTTTGAGAACAGAGTAGCATTTTAAACCATGAGTTTTAGCTTAACAGTGACAAAAACAGTTGGCAAAAACCAACACAAACAAAACAAGATCCACTCTAACAACAGAAACCCAAAACTCCCATGGCCAAAACGTGCCAGGTCGTAGTGACAGGGATCTCGAACTAATGAAGTGCAGCAATACTACAGGGGTTTACACGGGAGGTCATTACACATGGCCCAGCAAAACCCAGTCAGAAAACACCTGAAACGGGCAAGCACGGGCTTGTCTATACCCCATCAGAAGTATTAGCTGCTTATTTCATACCCATTAGAGTTCGCAGTTTTCACCAATTAAAAAAAAAAGTCAAACACAGAGATCTCCCGAAGCAGACACTCTTTAATTGCCTGATTTTTGTCTTGCTAGAATTTTTATAAATAGTAAAGTTTCAATGCGTTCGTAATAAAAAACAACGGATCTTTTGACAGATAGAGGAATGGTGAGCTAATAACCCCCAAAGCAGGCTCTCTTACAGCAGTTTAACCCTTATTTCAGTTCTACTATGACTAGCGTACGGTCTTTTTCTTGGATGTTGATCTCACAAATATTACTTTATGACTATTATTACTCAAAAGAGCAGGAATTGGGCTTCCGCGTTGCAAGTACACCTGCCTTTTAGAACGCATACTAAGGGAAAAAGTTTTCTGGGGAGAAGAAAGGAAAACATTGAGGCAGAAGAACGACACAGATAAAAGGATTAATCACTCCAGGGGATACTTGTTTCAGGACAGAAGCTATTTCTTGAAATAAAGGTTTGCTTCGTTGAAGACCAACAGTTTTGTCTTGCTAGTGAAAGTCAGCTTCAGAAATCAAACCTTGATTATTTAAGTTGCATAAATGCTTGCAAAGAAATATAAGACAACACACTCGAAAGAAACATTACAGTTTAACCCGATTCTATAAACATCCTATTTATCCATTCAATCTCCCATTCCAGCATTTTTTCAGCAAATTTTGGCATTATATAAAAATCGGAGATTAATTATTTAAGACAACAGAAGGTTAAATGTAGCAATATTAAGCAAGAAGCTATATAAGTAGAAAGACAATATTATCAAGAGGGAACTTTATCCGTAATTTGCTTCAGAATAATTTAGGAAAGCTAAGACTTTAATAAGCAGTTTTTTAAAAAATCACAGTACTGAAAACAGTACGTATCTTGCGTCACACACTATGACATCAATTGTCAAGTTCAAAAGTTTACAGATTTATGGAAATGCACTTCAGCCTTTGCAGTAAACATTTACACGGGCATCCACACTTAGGCAGATAATCTAGGGTTCAATTTTAAACCCTTCACATACAAAATTCTGTTGATGAATTGCACCAATTACAAACACATGCAGAAAAACGCTATAGGGAGAACAGCAAACAGTTTGGTTTTTAGGTACCTTTCCCCAAAGCTGCAAGGTTTATTCAGCAATTTACAGGACTATCAACACCCGGTTTACCTGGATAGATGGCTTGTTTAAGTGACCCAGATTTGAAGTTGTTTGTCTTGGTTCATGTCCCAAGACCATCATATTAGCATTGATCAATCTGAAGGCATCAATAACAACCTGTAAAAACAAGATGTCAAGTCAATTCTTTTTAGAAAATGCAACTAATAGTGCAAAGCAACAGAGGACAAGGCACAATCAACTCTCATCTGTTTTTGGCCTTTATCCAGAAAATCATTTAATTATAATATTAATAAAAAAGAGCCTCCTGCTGGCTATGCTATCAGCACACTACACTGAATTGTATTGGAAGGTGACACCAATTATTACCTTTTCCATGGAGCTGTAGGTTTTATATATATGATACTATCATAGAATGTTGAATTTTTATGTACGCTTACTCTAAGCTTCAAAGGTATGCATATGTTTGTCACCTAAATCTTATCCAATCAAAATGAATGACAGAGAGACTAAAACTGAAAGTGAGCACAAGCTAAGGGACCGAGTCGAAAGCCCAGTCCTGTCACATCAATTATACTACCACAATACTTGAAATGACAACAAAATTATAGCCAGCAAGGAACTTGCCCCATGTATTCCCTTCTAGTCAGATGCTTTTTGCTTCTTGTGACTACGGAAGGGTCTATAAACTGCCTGATGGATTCAAAAGTCCTTGTCAGTGTCATGCTCAGGAGGAAAAAATAGAGTAAAAGAAAACCAAGGTCATTTATGATTTAAAGGTACACGGTAGGTAGTATTCGGTGCGATTTCATTGCAAATAAAGTAAAACCATCACTGATTTTTATTCTGCCCTGGGCTCAATTTGCCTATGAAAATCTTTGGAAAAAGGGATTTTATGGCCCCATACAATAAAACCCACAGCACTGGGCACGCACCAACACTACACTCACACCCGTTCTTACTGGGTGCTCGCCACTGCAGATTCCTTGGCTTGCAGCTCTATTTCTCGTCAGACCCCAGTCTTTACTGGACCAGTACATCTACACCCTTGTACGCCCACCAGAACAGTACCACGCACACTCTGTGGACATCTGCGTGTGTTTGAAGAGCTATTCTAATTCATGAAATAAGTAGTTCACATCCCCTTTTAACAGCTGTTCTACAGCGAGATTTATTCTCTTCCTCTCCATAGAATGAGTTGGAGACCAACAGCTGCCTTTATATGGCTGGTTTGATATTTTGAGGAATTAGACTTGAACCAAATCTCTTCTGAAATCGAGGACTGTCACCGAGAGGCTGCAGGGAAAGCAACATCGAGTCTCCCACCTCGTTCTAGCATTTCCCTCTCCATTTACGCAACTATTAGTAACTAAATACATAGGCCATTGATTAAGAGCTAAATATAAAGATGGAGTGGACTCATGTGACAATAAAATGAGTTTGAAAGGATTCATAGAGGAAAAATTATTAAAGTCTAAACTGAAAAAGCCTAGAACCTGTTGTATTTACTTCTGAGACCCAATGATTTCAGTCCTTGGACTCAGTGCCACTACGGGCTATTGCGTGGACTCTCAAATGACTGGTCAGACTCATTAATGCTACAAAAAATGAATTAGTTTTGTTTTGTTTTTTTTTAAGATCTGAAACAGTTTCTAGATATCTTTATGGTAACATACAGAATAATTGTATTTTTTTTATCGCTATCAGATTTTTCTCTATCTCAAAACACTTGTGACGAGCTTCTGCACATATCTCTGTGCTCCATTTTAACCAGCTGCTCTAATTGATGAACACCTGGAAATGCCCAACCATAACAAACAGGCAGTATAAATTAAAAAGTAAAGCAAAGCAAAGCTGATGTTTATTTTGGAATCTTGACGAAAATTATTTTAGAGTAAAAAATGAATTTTTAAAAATTATACTTTAAGTTTTGGGATACATGGGCAGAATGTGTAGGTTTGTTACATAGGTACACATGTGTCATGGTGGTTTGCTGCACCCATCAACCCGTCATCTACATTAGGTATTTCTCTTAATGCTATCCCTCCCCTAGC
>JAVSBS010008888.1:13378-34799 GCA_033124195.1 Coracias cyanogaster | reverse complement strand
CCTGAGGAGCAAGAAAGAGGAACTTGGCAGTATGCTATAATTGCAAGGAGCTGCTTTATAACTTGCTAATGGCAAGACTTCTAGATTTGGGTTTAACTGAGAACTTCTAGACAATATTGAGCTTATCCAAGAACAACTGGTATTGTGCAGCATGGGTTTGCGTTGGGACTTGAGTCATGGAAAATAAAACAAAAAAAAAATCCCAAAGAAAAAACAGATTAAACTTGATTTTGATAACGAATTCAACATTTCACTTGGTGTTCTCAAGGTTATGTTTGGATAAATTTCGGGTTAAAATACGAGAACTAGCTGCTAAGATATTTCTAAGTGATAGTGACTATTGCTTGGGCATCTTCACGCTGACCAGCAGACATTTTCCTTCTGTTCCGGGTGGACAAGGACTGCCCGCTCTCTCTGTCCTCCTGAAGGAATGACAGGCACCTATTTCCTAAGCAGAACGAATATCAGTCTAACACAAAGTGGTATCAAATATTCAAATCACAAACACCGAGCCTTAAAAAGGGATTAAATTCCCATTTTTGCAGTCCCAGAGGGGTACAAGAAGTACGCCTGTGAATATTTCTCGTCTCAGTTGCACTGTGACGACCAACGGTAGCTAAATACTTTAACTACACTAAGATTAAAGGAATTTGCTGCTATCACTATAGCAACCATCTTAAAGAAACTAACACGCTCAACAACCTGCAGGCTAAATTTAGACCTAATACGCAATAAAAAACAACACACAACACTAAATCCTTCGTACTCATTTCTCCGAAAGGTAGTTGCTTTTTTTCTACAGCGAGGACACATTAGTCCCTCCTTTAGCCGATTATAGAAAAATAAATAGACTCATTAATGTCCAGTGTACTAATGAGCGCTGGGTGAAGCAGGTGTTAATTATGCCACAGTAAGACTCAAGAAAAAAGCCCTGGTGAGCTCTTGGAGGTGTGTACAAGCTGAAGCCTCCTCTCTGCGTTGGTGTATTTTGAAGTACAGCATGATGCAATCAGATGACAGCACCATGGTCACTCCGCGTTCGCCGGCGGAAACTTTGGACACAGTATTTCGAACAAAGAACCTCTAAGGATTAATTAAAAGCAGCACAAACCCCCACTTAGCTAGGCAGATTGTTGCTGCAAGAAGTCAGTGTTGCTCATCCCCAAATTTTAAGCTTTCCTCGTACTGAAATTACCCAACGCAGCAGCCGCTGGTTTAGCAAAGCCTAGTTTCCAAGCTCCACGCGAAATTCCCGTTCTGTAAAGATGTAAAGTTAAACTAAAGTCTGTGCCACTGGGATATTTTCCAGAAATACAGGGGGAGATTTTTTTTCCCCCCTAAATGCACTTCCACACTGCAACTCTTTCACCACTCTGACCATTTAATTTTTCCTAGTCTAAGACTTTTGAGAGGTCATTTCAACAGCCGACAGCTTATAACAAAACCATTAGCAGTTTGGCTAGCTTAGGGAAACCTCTTACTTTTCTTTTTTGTTTATTATCGCTGCATGAATCTGCAGCATATGAGAGTTTATAATTTCTCGGGCTTGTTAAATTCATGTTAAAGGTCTGTTTTCTTGTTGAATAAATTTTGTTCATATAATGCTGCCTATTTCATATACTGAGTCTTTAATAGCACCTTTGGTCTATGCGCAACTCACAGATCAAAACAGAGGACTAAAATAGGGGTTGATGATGCTATTTACATGTGTGATTCCTGCTGTCTTCTTGTTAGTAGCTTTAATATAATAGAAGACCTTGTCTGTTTTGTAATTAACACATCTTTACTGGAGAGATATTTGGAAGTGATTGCTGTGAATATACTGGTTAGTAAAATAAACACAATCACACACCACTTTCTGTTATCAGACAAATTTGTGAATTGTACACATTATACTCCAGATCAACAAACTGTGATATAACAGCCAAGTAGAAGACACATTTATATAACCCTTTATTTTTCTGAAAATATGTATTCAATCTGACCTTGCAAATATAATTAGCTTGTGGGATGTGTGGATTTCAGTACCATGGATGCTTTACTAATTGCAGCTCTTGGAAATAGATACTAAATATTTGGAAGCTGCCAATACAAAATAAAAACTGCATCTTTTTGTACATCTGTCTTAGCTTCAAAAAGCATAATAATCTAGAAAAACAATAACTATCCGGCATTTTTTTAAAAGCATTTCCTTGGGTCAACAACCCACAGTAGAGCCTGAATACGGTATTTTTAGAAGCAAAATTTACAGTTATTTTGGGTACTTAAATTTGAGGATAGCCGTAATTAATATGATTCATAGTTGTTCGCAACCTAAGACAAGCGCTGGACCCTTCAATTGCTAGCTAGATAAAAATCTGGCTTTTTATAGTCTGCACACAGTTATTAAAAATAATGGCTTGATTAAAATGTAGGATGCTTAACAGTCAGAATTTTTAGCTTCTTCCGAGAGTGCGAATGCCATACATGTATTACCACTTGTTCCAAAACAGCTTCCATAAAACTTTGTGGTGTATATTGTACAACCACCACCAAAAAAGGTAATTTAAAGAGTACTTCACACACTTGATTCTTAAATCTCTCCAACATCAGCTCTATCAATAACATTGAAAGAAACAGTCCTGTTGGGCAAAACCCACTATCTTCTAACTTCAGCTAGAAATAAGTAAGCCTTTTCTGTTTAAATTTAAAAAAAAAAATTAACATCAATATTTTTCCCAGGGAGGAATCTATGACATATGGTGACTAGCTCCAAAAAGGCATTGTGTCCTTGGAATTTGAATAGGGATATATTGTTTTATGCCATATGTTTATGATCAAACATACCAGTGCTTACAGACGACTCTGCAAAGGACATAATGTGGTTATGCCAGGTGTGGAAAAAGAACTAATGTCCCATCTAAAATCTCTTTTATCACCTGCAACTGACCTGTTATCAACTGCTTAGTTTGTTTCTAGATTCTTGAAAAATGGAATGGAACATGTGACCGGAGAAGTGCAGCTCGGCTTTATGACCATTTCGTTATTTATGCTGCCATGCACTGTTAGACAACTACAAGTAAAGAACATCTCCTGTCCCCTGTAAGCCCACAACATGAAAAATTCAAAGAAATCTGACTTTTTATGCCATTTCCAATGAAAAGCACTAAGAACTGAAACTGACTCATGCCAAATGCATACCACTGAATTGCTGTGATTGTGAGTCTGAAGTTTGCAACATGGAAATTATTTATAAAAATGTCGATTTTAGCTCTGGAAAATATATTCCTAGGAGGATGTGCATTTTCCTTCTCCATCCTTAGAGAATTGTTTATTTGTGGTCAAATCCGCAGTACAACTTGAATATCCATACTGGGAGGGGAGAGAACTACAGTATAATACATTTATTTTGACAAGTGAGGGCATGCATCCGTAACTCTCACGTAGCAAAGCCACAAGTTTTAAAGCTATATGCCTTAATGAAGATAAATGGACTATTCGCCATCCACCGCAGCAAAAGTAAATTAAACATTTAATACTTTCAAAGTCTTCTCGGAACTTTTTTTGTCTTAAGGAAGGGCATGAACTGAAGTAACCCGTGTAAATGGTTTAGGAGGTAAACATACATCGCTTAATCGAATCACAGCGAGTCCAAAGGATATTGCAATAATAAATTTTAGAACACCAGCATTGATATTAACGGTTTTGTCACTGATTTTAGAACATCGGCATTGATATGAACGGCCTTGGCATCCCATTAAAAAAGATTAGGAAGTGAAATATGCAAAGTGTTATTCTGAACATGTGCAACTACAAAAAAATGCTGGTTTTCAAACAAAAGAAATAAAAAACCAGCGGTATATTTGCAGTACTAAAACAGTTCAAAACTTTGTAGTTTATGCCAAGGTTTAGCCATCCTGAACCAAAACCTCCAAGTAGCCTACACTGTAGTGCAGAGGTCATTAAATCACATTTGTAAGAGATTATCAGGAAAAAAAGATCTATCTTTATTGAATCAACAGTAACCAAACCCAGCACAAATGTATCTACTTTCATTCTCCAAACCAGGCTCCCATCAGAAGCTGGTTCTTGCCTAGCTCAAAGCAGCATGTTTTCATTGCTGATATGCAGGTTTCTACACCAAATGCTCTGTTCGGCCAACGTTAGGAGACATCACCGCACTGTAAGAGTATCTCCATGTCCTAGATGATGTAAAAACATACAGAAATGTAGCCTTGAAATTCCAACCGGAATGACACATTGTGAAGTTATTTTGTCCGCTGTAGATTTTTTTAGCAAGTCCAGTTCTCATAAAATTGTAGGTATCGTGTGTTTTAAAAAACATTTTATAGCAAAATGTTATCTGCGTAATTCAGAATAAACAGACCCGTCTCCAAAGCAGTGGTGACAATACAGTCTAGTCACTGGTTTGTTTAGTTTTTAATTAGTACTTTCAATCTGTACGCTCGTGACTGTTGAATTCTCTTCTGTCTAGGGAAGATTTATCAGGACAAGGTTATTAAAACAAATGCATGAAGTGGGGAGGAGGAGTTTGGTATATCTAGAAAATCCTGTTGGGCAGCTCCAATCTACTTGAAAGCTCTCACAAACTTAGTTGCCAATGGGCTATTTTAAATTTCCGACATTACACTAGCGTCTCCACACATCCCATTGTAGGGATTGCTTTTTTCCTGCCGTCTTAAAAACCGGTCACCCATCTCCTCTGATCCTGTGATTTAATTTGAACAAACAAGGGAAAAGGGCAGGTTCAAAGGAAAAATACCAGCGCTCTGATACAAGAGTAGAGGTCTGAAAACACGCAAGCTTTTAGAAAACTAGTGTAAGGCTTCTGTTCAGCTGAAGACAATTCTCAAGGCTAGATGGCCATTCCAACAGTCAGAAGAGTAATTCTTAAATCTGTCTGCTTTTGGCTTCACTCTTTTAGACTATCAATTACCACGCTCTGAAACGGTTCACGTACATATTCGCCTGGACAAGCTGGGAGGATCTGGAACAAGAGGTATTACCAAAACCGTATTACTCATCTACATAACTAATGACACACGGGTTGTCAGCTGGATTTAGCAGTACCAATGGGCAAACACCAGGAAAAGTTTGCCAGAACAGGTCATCCAGCAAATTAATAACCAAGCTCCGTAGGACCACATGAGCTATTGGTTTTGCAGTGGCGTTTTATCCCATGCCTAGATCTCTTCTGTCCATTTTGAACAACGGACCAAACCTCATTAGCACCATAATAATTAAAAACATGCTGGAATTTCTAGTACTTGAGCCACCGCACTTTTGAAATAGGCATAGAATGCTTTAGCATTGTAAATAGAAATTTGAATATTTAAATCTATTATTTTTCTTCGTTAACAGGAATTTGAGACCTTCACCTTGCTCAAGACAACCCTTGGCTTTGGACAGACCTACTTTGCTACGGACCTCCTGCGCAACTCAGCTCTTCATTTATACAAGGAGGATAAAACCAGAACCATTCTCTCTCTCTCTCTGCAGGTAACAGCTATATTAGGACAACTAATACTTTTTTCTCTCTTTTTTAAGTATACAGTATAACTATCCCTCTTTGGGACTTCTAGGGGCACGATAAGAATAATTTTTTTCACACTTTAAAAATGAGTGAAAGAACAAATGATAAAGTTCGTTGCATTTGTTACTCCTTTTAGAATAAAATTCTAAAGATCTCATAAGTTGAACAAAAGAAAGCAATTCACAACTTCCACTGACAAGAAACTGCTTGGACAAAATGGTTTTTAGACTGAAGTCCACGTTCGAGCTACTCTTTGAAGTATCAAACCTTCCAATTCATGCCAAGTAGAATTTAGAAAAATTGATCATGAAGAAAAGTATTTTCCTCAGCAAACAAACAAAAATTTTTTTGCCATAAACCAACAGATCTTCCTACAAATACTTCTGACAGTGCCTTGCTAGGAAAAATTACAGCATAATGGACGTGAAATTTTGCTGTATGAATAAGAGATTTTTGCCACATATTCTACTAAACACCACAAGTGCCAACAAACTTCTCAGATGTACAAAATGGACTTCTGACAATTTTGGATTTTCTACCAATCCTTATGCCAGCAATTATTAATCAAGGGAAACCAATCAACAGCCTCAAAAAAACAAACCATTGTAAATGGTGACTTTTTATGATAAAGATTTAAAATTTTAACATTTAAAACAGTTCAAAAACCACAACACCACTTTTTCTTAGTTTAACGTGAGGGCAACACAGCAAGTTAATGCTGGTGGAGTTAAGATACTATGTTATAGTGAGTTTAGTGTAGTTTTATTTTCCTTAAGAGGTGAGGAACAGCTGCTAAGTTAAGGTCCAAAAAAGAATTTATTTTTACCATTTGGCAAAGGTATGTAGTTCTCTGTGCAGACATTTCAAAATGTATGTTGGAAATAAATATGAAATGTCAATATTTAGCTTTATTCCAGATCTTTAATTAAATTACTGCTTCTGTGGAATATTCTAAATGTGTCTTACAACTTCCATTGCACAGACTGGAAAACTGGAGGGGGTAAAAGAAAGGTTTCTTAGTAAGTACAAGGCGAAGCAACAGCTAGCCAGGCTGACCCGCTGGCCGCATTTCAGCATGTTTACTTTGACTTCATGCAACAGAAATCAATTTAAAAACAAACGAACAAAGCCAAAACAAAGGCTTTTCCCTCTGGGTTCCGATAACATTGACCTTCAGTTAAAATTCACTGATTTGTTGTGAGTTTTAAAATAAACTCATGCAGTGAGAACATTATTGGCCTCAATATTGTGATATACGGCACATGGTCATAAAAAAAGCATACCGTGTGTACAAGAATATGTAAAGTAATGAGATCAATATTTGGAATTACTTGTCCTTTATGTGTCCTACTGTATTTTGTGTCATAATATACCACTCCTAAAATGGTCCTTAAAGCAGTTGGCATTTAATCCACAGATCTATAGGAGGGTTTTAGTTTTATAAAAAGTTTTTATGACTTCATTTTTGCTCATTGGCTTTAAGATGACACAAAATGACTTTTTTTTTTTAAATGATGAGAATTATACGTAATCTTCTCTTTAAATTGCAATCCCATGCCCCTGTCCTACGAGGTGTTTGGAACACGTGTATCCAGACGAGGACAGCTAAGAAGTTAACAAGTTTTCACTTTCTACTAGTGACAGGGCAAACTGCTTTTTAATGCTTTAGCTAGTCAAGGTGAACCTGAGGCTCCTCATCAGAATTCATTTCAACTTCCTGACACATGAAAATAACCTCTGCCCCGGTTATTCTCCACCAGCACAACCATGACTGCTTCACGGACTAGAAGCCACAGCAATTTATACGGGCATGGACCTGCCCCGAGGCGGGTTTAAAATTCGCTCATGTGTTATTTTGGACTTTGTTTTTAAATACATCTAATCTCAGTCAAAACACACCATATTAAAATCTTCTGTGCCACATGTTCACTGTAATTTTTTGCCAGACAGTTATGCTAGTAAAAGGTGTAATGATCACGGACTCACACAGCTTACACACAGGAGTAAAAACCCCCCAGCACAGCGGTTACCCTACCAGCAAAATTACCCCTGCAAGCACTACTTCTTTTGCTGGTGCTGAGAAAAAGCAGATACTTCCCTGAAACAGGCTTTGCCGGAGTTGTCGACCATGTGAGGGGGCACTGGACACCACGCTAGGGCAGCCATGCACATGAAGCAGTCACATCTGAGCTAAGAATTCCCCTTAAGTTCTAATATATCCCTTCTTCTCTCAGTTAATCTAAAATAAAAATATACTTTAACATAAGCGATCTTGCCAACCAGAATCACAGAAGACATACACATTCCATAGCCCAATCTCGCCCCCAAAAATCAAGAAATTAATTAGAAGCGGCACTCACAATTTGGGCGATTCTTTCTATTTCTAAGCTTGAAAGGATGCACTTGCCAGGAACACGACAGATGTAAACTTTTTTTAATGTGAAACCTGAGAATGTAATTTAATCTGACTGTAGCAGCTAGACATGTATGCAAAACAAACATTACAAGACTTCCAGTGATCTCAAGTACTGGCAGCAATGCCATAAGAAGAGTTGTAAATGAAAAACGTTTAGATGGACAAAAATTCCAGAAATGTTTAGATAGACAAAAACGTATTCGCATTCAAAACAAATATACTAAAGATTATTCCCTTGAAGAGAACAAAGACCCTCAAGGATGACATCTGTGTCAAACAACAGTAGCAAAAAAAATATTATTTAAAGAAGGCACTTTGTGAGCAAGTGTGGTATAACAGTAGTGAGACTTGCTGGCAGGCTTTTCTCCTTAATGGATTTAATAGCTAGGGAGGTCTGAATTAATTACTAGCATAGTCCCAGAAATTATATTTTCACAAAGCAAAAAGAATCCTCTTTCAACATTTCTACTGGAGTGTGAAAATAGAAAGTGAAAGGAAAAAGTTTTAGAAAAAAGTCCAAAGTAATTCAATATTTTACTACATCATTTATTTTTTTGTCCACAGAAGCTACCTAAATTTTCTTCTACTCTTTATGCAATTTAAAAAGGGAGCAAAATTGATTCAGATGTTTAATGGCTTGCAAACAACCAGAAGCTATTAATTTTTCAATTGCCTGTTACATAAACAGATCTGCTATAAAAATCAGAATAAAAAAAAAGAAAAACAACTTAAAAAGCAACTGCAGCTTCAGAATATTCTATGACGAAATTAAGGGAACCCTTAGTGGAATTGTTTGGTAGCTTTCCTGCGATCTGTCTCACAAGAAATATGACACTCCAGCTCTACAGAAGACGACCACGTCTTAAATATTTATAAATTTACATTAATATCATCCATATATACCGTGACGCATTTCAATAATTATTCTCCAATACAATGGGAGTGCATGCTCAAACAAAACACCTCAGCAGTATTTTAAAGCAGTAAACCACCTAGCCAATTTCTCTATGTTCTGTAGTTTTTTCTAATCCACTCTCCCTGTGGTTGAGCAAAATCGAATTGCCTCTCACATTTGCAGACAGCTCTGTGAAGGTGATAATAGAGCTGCTCCCTGCTGTCATGAGGCAGGAAATAGGAAAATGGCATATGGGGCTAGAAAGAAATAAAAAGAGAACTAAACAAGAACAAAAGAGATTTCAACAAAGGACAACTCTAACCCAATATGCTTTGCAAGTTAATCTCTTTTCATAAGCATTTAACATACTTAATCATTTCTCAGCACAGCTCTCGAAAACTCAACCGCTTAACGCCAAGTCTCCTGGAAAGTTTTAACGCCCAAAACATTTGGAATAGACACGATACTAAGAGCCATCATATGCAACGCCTCACAATCAATGCCGCCTTCGTTACTACCCACGTTAAGGAGCTGAACCTATTCCAATCTGTTAGTAATTGATCTTAGATCTCGTGGCTAAAAGGTAATATCTGAAACAATGTATACTTGGAGTATTCGTTGCATAGGTGTTGAGTGACACCTGAATAGCAAAATATTACGGGAGTATTATGATTGGTGACGTGTGCTGACAGTATCAAAGACTTCCAGCCTGTTTATGGACTACTGATGCAGAAATCTCTTCATTTACAACAGGAATTTCTTTTAATTTTTATTTTTAATGAAGACTAGGCCTCCAAAAGCACACATTTACAGTGGTGCTATATTAGATCTTACCAAATTACCCTCAAACAAAAAAGGCAAGCCCACTATACCTTTCCTTTTACACTCTGAATGGGATCCACCACCACAGCGACAGCTCTTTCTGATAAGGCTTCGAAGCTCTGCTGAGTATTGATATCTACACCAGACAACCAGCAGCCAAAGCCAGGGTGACTATGATACCAACCAACCACCATCTCGGGTCTGAAAGAGAGAGGACATTGAGATTCTTAAAAATAAACACATCTCGCACAGGAAGAAATAGTAATCTATCAGGGAATACTTTAGGATGAGCTGTGAAAACAAACAAACAAACAAACAAACCACCATTAGGAATATTTAAATTTCTCACCACAGTATGGTGAAAAAATGGAGATGAGTAAATGCGACAAAAGAGGGCTATCATTAAGGGATGCACATTAGCGGTGGTAGATCATACTTTCAGTTTTTCACCCTGTTACCACACCTTCCCTGAACCAGTTTTTACCCTTTCAGCACTTGAGTAAATACCTACTCTTTAACTCCTTGGCGTCGAGGGTTGAATTTTCACGGCAGAAAGTCCATTTCAGACATGGACAACGGGAACCAACGGTGGGAAAGGATTAAATATCAATTAAACCAGCAGTAGAACTAGGAACTCAGTCAAAAAGCAATTTGCACTGTTCTGTTCAGCTGCTGAGCTTTTTGCTAACATTAATTTTGAAGTTTTTCCCACAGTAAAAGAATTTGAGCAAGGAGACGACAACTGTTGAGAGGCAGGAGTGAAATAAAAATTTGTTTAAATACTAGGATCTTTTACAAAATAAATGAAATTGGGAATTAAAAATGTCCATAAGATACGACATTATAATTTTTTTCAACCTTGAAGAACTACAAAGATCAATTAAAAGAAATTCTAAAAAAAGAAATAATAATTAAAAAAAAAAATCAATCTTTTCAGCAGGTCTAGTAACTGCCTGTGCTAAATTGAGCAGTATTCTGATCTTTCTGTGCAAGAATCAAAGCTGTAGGTCCAGCGTGAGTGACAACCTCCCAACAACTGAAACGCACGAGGTGAACTGAACAATGTGCTATGCTACTCACCTGACTTCTGGGCCAAATATTTAGTTTTAAACATTATTAATAGCCCCCGGATCACTAGTTTTGGGGAAAGTCAGCTGTTTTCTTAGAAACACCACGCGGGGAGTACTTCTCAGGGTCTCTTTAGTGTGACTTACCTTCCCGTCTGCTTCAGCATATCCAACATTTTGGCTTGAAATACAGGATCAACGGCCTCCACACTGACACCCTGATGAAGAAGGCAGACAAAAACCGCAGTAATTGCACAAAAAGCAATATTGTATTTTAACTTCTTCCTGTCCACAAACAAACATTTAAACCCAGTTCAAAAGTATCTGTTTAAAAGGGCAACCCGAGTACTTGACTTGATAGCACACCCTTAAACATCAAATCCGATTTGTATCTACGTATTTCAAGGTGAGTTTTAAAATGCTGAAAGATTTTGAATTGCTGCTTAAGTCATCTCTATGTGATTAAATAGGCATAGAAATTAATATTTTTCTCCTCTTTTTATTCTGCAAACTCTGGCCTGTTTCTCAAGTTCAGTCCTACAGGTTTTATTCAAGATAAATATCACGTATTGGCTTTTTGTAAATTCTATTTATACTATGCACATGCATAGAATAAACTCAAGACCAAAGAATTCCAAAATTTCATTGATGTACAGCTCCGAGTTACAAAGGGATCCGTGCATCTTAAGAACAATATTTCATTCAATTTACACACAAAAAAAGCATAATAAATTCCAATTATACCCACTGGCTCATCATCTCATTAAAATCTTTTCATAACATGAATATTCTTGCTCAAAATCCAAATACCTCATTTTTTTTCACATCACAAAAATATCACTTAAGAGACATGCCACTGTCAGATCTGTCAAAGAGAGCAAGTTTGAAGTATGTATATATAGCACCCTCACAATTGAGGGCAACAGGCTTCTAATCAAACCTTTTACATGTTGATTCCTTTCAGTTTGAACTTTTGGGGGGTTTTTTTGTTTGTTTGTTTTTTTAACCAAAACCCTTAAATCCACTAGATACATTTAAATTATAACTAGTAGGTTATACCTTAAGATTGCATAAGTGAGGTGATGCAGGAAAAGCTTTTTTAAAAAAAAAAAAAAATTTACTGCAAGGAAACACAAGCAAACAAAACTATCGTGGTCTAGCAGCAGAGAACTCACCGTTCCTGACTGCGGCATTGCAAAAACATCGATCACTCTCACGGTGTAATCATCAACAAATTCCCCGAGCATCAGACCCATAACTTCCATCGGGACGCCAGCACGCCCATGCTTCAACATCTGGAACGAAGACCAAAGGACACTAGGTTTAACAGGAGGTTTGAGGGTGACTTGGGGTAGTTCTTGCAGCCTTTGTTGACCGATAGGTCATTTGCAACTTGTAGCAGCACTTTTGGAAACGGTAATGACCTACAAAATAGTAAAAATGAATCCAACAAAAGAGAAGTAATTCAAATAACTTCTTAATGAGTATTCCAAACAGCATCAATTGATTTTAAAAAATGACCAGCACCTAAGCACCAGTCCCTAAACTCTGGGTAGGTGCCAGGAGCTCTATCTCCAGCGCGACGCAGCGAGGCAGTACATCCAGGACACTTACTTTCAGCAGCGCGAGAGAAGAGATATAAACCTGCTCCGCCGTATCGACTGCGGGAGCATCTGTTGGTGGCCCCTATGAAAAGAAGAAATAATTATTAATTTTCCCCACCATTGTTATGCTGCAGTTTCTAAACGTTTTCCTATATTACAAAACTTCCAGAAAAACACATACAAAATTGCGACTGCGTGTTAAGATGCAGTTCTTATAAATAAAATAAAAAAGCACCTCCCAAACGCTTCTTTACGGCGCCTTCCTTCACGAACCTGCTCTGTACTACAAGTCATCATCCTGCCTCCCCTCAGCCCAAAACAAAACCGATCTAAAGAGCAATCTTGCCAGAATCTGTCAAATTAAAACGGGGCAGTATTGCTCTGGGTACAAACCTGCTACAAGACACGCAGGCTAAGAGTCAGACAAGTTTCCATTAGCCGCAACGCTAACCTTCGTCAGCTGTAAAATACGGCCAGTTCTCCAATTAACTCTGTGTTTCTTACAGCGGTGTGAATGTAAATGCTGCTGGGCTAGCATGATTAACTGGCACCAACACAAACAGCAATTTCCCTTTGCTTCACCAGCTTGCAGCGAAAGCGGACTTGCAGATAAAGGCTATGGGAGCACTTTGCAGATACAGCGGTACGGTGAGAGAACAAACGGACCTCCGATCCCTAGGTGGAAAAGCTGTGAACAAAATACTTTGCTCTTTGCCTTATGAGTAGTTATTCAAAAATTAGCACAACTGTCCCAGGTGTGAATGATTGGTTGAAGCAGGTTCTGTGTACTGCTGAAAATGAAAAAACACAGGAGGCAGCGGCTTAAATGTCCCTTTCTCAAGCAACGAGAGACACCTTGCTCTTACATACAGAATTCCAGATCAGCCTACCTCATTACAGCCAATTAACGGCACATTCATTACTTTATTGTAAAGCTGCGTACAACAAATTTCCACTGGAAAGACAAAAGGTTATTTCTGCACTAAGTGATGTAAAACCAGAAGGGCAACAAAGCAACTATGGAGTATGGTAAGAAAAGATAGAGTAAGTTAAAGGAGGGGGGATAAAATTGTGCCTTTACACAAGCATTTTGTAGATTTCGAATTTTGATTACACAGTTGTAAGCACAATTAGGGGGGGAAAAAAAAAGTCTTGACTAAATTCTTCATTTTTCGCTTAAGGTGGAAAAATTCAGTACAACATGCTTCCACATGCCATCAAACAGAAGCTACAGTGCTCAACACAGGCCAACACCTCCTGAAAAGAAAACCAGGAACTTAAGTTATCAGCATATTAAATTTGTATAATAACTGTCCTCTCTGCATACTTTTACACACCCACAAAAATATCATCCAGTCTTCAAAACACCTTAATGACTTAAAAATTCGGGTGGGTTTTTTTCCTAATGTCAATTAATTCTTTCTCTACCAGCTCCAGATCCAATCTTTCCATTTTGAAACTCGCATGCGTGGATCTATGTCAACCACAACTCCTTCCTAATACCTTCAAATCTTTATTTCCAGCTTTGATAGCGCTGTCCATTACCTCTTGGTATTTGCTCTTCCTCGCTTCTTTCTACTCAATGCTATTTCTTCCGTCACTTTGGCTTTTCCACCAGCAATCTTGCAGCAGATTTAACTTTTCATCTTCTAGAACGTTCTTTCCAAAATCTCCATTTTTAAACAACTCCACCTCTTCATCAAGTATTTCCCTGACTATAGCCCAACAGTGAGATGTTCCAGTGCAGAAGTGTTCCTCTACCACAAAGAAAAAAAAACTCTGCAGGCATTTCTTCAGAACATTTCACAGAACTAGATGCAGAGGGCACCTGAATCATTCATTCCAAATCTACTACAACTAAACTGCTTGGCTGAGGAAGCTTCAAATGCCCAATCATTTTCTGATACTGTTATTATGGTTTTTTTACCTCCATAAACCTCTAATTCCTTAACTGTATCTCTCCTGCTTTAAATTGATTGTAAATGATCTTTTCATTTAGAAGTCTCAATACTTTGGAAAGCACACAGACTCGTATTTCCACTTAATCACTGCTAAGAATGAAGCACAGATGAGTTGGATTTTAACTAAAAAAGCCTCGTGAGTTTGGCAACAACCCCTTTCTTTACACATAAAGCTCTCTTCTAGTCTCCTACTGGTTCCAGACCAGAGAGGGCCTGAAGTGAATGTAAAAGCCCAACTACAGTAACTTTCTGCTTTAGGAAGAACTGTAACATCCACGCTGTGATCACCATTCTACATTTTTCTACATTTGTCCCAGATTTTGTTTAACATTTCACTTTCAAGCAAGCATCCCATTACACCGCTAAGTATTTTTTAAAATAAAGAACAGCATTAAAAAAATAAATCTCCATCAAACTAGCATAAATAGTTCTGTGATTTCTGGAAAGCTAATGCTGCTATTTGATTGACGCTAGCTTCTCAAAAAATTAGGAGCTTGAAGTGAAGTTTGTTCCCCAGACTGCAGCTCTTGATCACACCGACCCGTCCCGCAGCCCAGGCACTGATCACCTCCCTGTCCCCCGCGTAGACACCTTTGTTCCCAACTTGCAAGAGTTGAATTATTCTTCCTGACTTCGACAACTAAATGAAGTTTAAGCAAAGGCAGGAACTACAGCAGGGTGTTACCCTATGTACTCATTCCTAATCTTCCCTTTATTTCAGATGGAGCTTTCAAATACTTGTTTACTTTGGTGATGGTCCAGAAGAAGGGGTATTTAAGATTATACTTTATCACTCCTTTTGGCATTCTATGAGATAAAATAAATACGAGAAAAGGAAGCAATTCACTGAACCGTACCAATTACAGGTACTAATTTTCATGTTAACATTCCTGCCTTTGTTTTGAATATAAATTAGAATGAACCGCTCAAAAGAGTTCTGAAATGATTCTGATGTACCAATTGAGGACTTTTGAGGAGGAAAGGATCCAGAAGTCAAAACCTGTCCAAAATCTACCTTCACAACAGATTTAGCTTCACATTATTTTTCTACCAAAGATAAATTTGCACATAAAACACTATAGGCACACACTTTCTACAAAAACCCCAAAGTTCATCCAGTTCTTAACCTAAAACTTCTACAGATTTAACAAAGCCGAGAGAATAGGTCATGGAATCATAGAATGTATTGGGTTGGAAGAGACCTCTAAAGGTCATCTAGTCCAACCTCCATCTTGGGTCGTCCAAGTAGTTTACTTGGCTTTAGATAATGTCATTTAAAAAAACAGATATTTGGAAACTGGAACCAATTTACCTCCATCTCTGACCACTTCTTCTCCCATAACTAGCTGATAATCTAACCCATGCACTGGAGAGACAGTGGCAGCTTCCGTCTGCTACTGACACAGTATGTGGGAGCCAGCTCCGGGTGACGCGTTCCGAGATTTCTTTGGCCTGTTACTGCTCGTCTTCCACAGAAGTTTATACATTTCTTTCATTAAGCAAAGAGGAAGACTTTATTAGCTAATCTCTTCCATGGAGGCAAAGTATTTTGCAGTGACCCTCCACAGCATGTTCTATTATCACTGTTCACAAACTTCGCTGCCTGCCAACTTGAACAAAGGAGCACCATCCTTACGGAGCAGAGCACCAAATTAAATTAACTGCTGTCAGAAACTCCAACAAGCGAGCGTTTGATTGCGCAATGCAAAAGAGCTGCTGGTATTTTTAGTTGCATTTTGGTATTCAAAGAAGGTCAGACAGTTCTCCCACTGCACAGAGTTTCGTAAGAGTGGCCATCCCACCGCAAAACAGCGAATACTGCCTGCCTTCTGCCTGCCCACACAGCTGGGGGATCATTTCTTGGGCAACTGCAAACAAAATGGGATTTGGAAACTGTAAGGGACACTAAACATTATTTTTTCCCAAGCATTCTTGTATGAGCAATTATTAACATTCCAAAACTCATCTAAAAAAAATACTGTTCTTGTGCTGCTTACTGAAAATGGGTGTTTCTTCAGAATCAGCTATACATGCTATCAGTCTGCTAAAATGAGCTGACAGCCAGTTACATCATAAACTGGCTTTTTTGTTTAGAATGGCAGAATCCTCATTTCAATAATTTATGAAACCGTTGCCGCTATTAAAATATATTTTATTTTTGCTTAATTTTTTTCAGTCAGACTTGCAATGGAGAAAGACTCCCATTCAAGTGATGAACATGAGATTACATTGTAATATTAAATTATGCGTGGTACTATTCCTGTTTCAGTTAAATAGATGATCCAATATATAAAGCAGCCCTTCACTTGGGCAGCCCTTGTTGATGAAGTGTTAAAGGCATTTGCCATTCTAACAGGATAAAAACTAACGCCTTGAAGTGTGATCTACTCAGGCCTTTTAGCAAATTTGTTAACACTTTTAGGTATATTACTCCACCTTTCTCTTAGTGTGAACCGGTATCAATTATTTAGCCAATTTTATGATGTTATTAAAATACCTGCTGATTAAATGTGAACTAAAGTGTCATTTTAGAGCACTGCTCTTTATTTGTACTATTTTACGTTTATTTGAAGAGGTCTAGAAAGTGGGCTCGATTAATTACTTGGGCGACTGAGAAATATTCCACACGCGGAGACATTTTCTATTGTTTAAATGGACGTTACACACTGCTCTGGTGTCACACTAATACCACAAAAGATCATGTTGAAATCCATTGCAGCTATTTCAACAAAGAAACTCAGTTTTGCAGGGGCAACTGTAATAAAAAAAGGCAGTGAACTAAAGCGCTGTAGAGCAAATCTTTGCTTTCTTGCCCCAAACAACATATTTCTGTGTAAAACGCAAGAACTGCTACAATCGTTGCTACTTTCATTTTTGCAATTGGAACAATTTAAACACGAATATAGGACACGCGACTGAACGCTGACCGCTATAGTGTTTATTTCTTTCCCAGTAAGGTAAGAAAGAACCTTTTAATAGTTTAATTTTGTGAGTATTAAACAACTAGTGTGAAAAACAAGCTGCATGTAAACTATTTCTACTGCCTCTGCTTCAATGACTAGCTGAGGCAACCTGTTATAGGAGGTGTTAATTGGCAATAGGAGTACAAGTCAGAAGCATGTTCCCCATCGTCCTAACCCAGCAAGGCTAGGTCATTAAAGTGGAAATGAATTCTTTCATGCCGGCTTAACCCTTTCAGTACATATTTTTGGCTGTTATGTCTAAATCCAATTGAGAAAGATTAACTAAAAAAGACAGGGAAAAAAAACTAACTTGCACTACTTTTGAATTTTAAAAAGTATTCCCCCCACCGCGCAGTTTTCTTCACTTCCCTTTTCTACCTCCTCCGAAACAAGTGTTTCAGAAAAATCATGACATTTATCATGTAGATGGGAGGGGAGAAGGGCACTGGGGTATAAATGCAGTGACAATCAATGTAAAATAATAATTTCTCATATTAAAGGACGTGTGGAAAGATCAGGGACTTGAAGTGAGATCTTAAAACTACCGTTTTGTGAAGGTAAATCCAACGCTGGGCATGTAGCTCGGGAAGAGGGGAAAACCATCACAGAATGCTGCCTGCAGAGAGGACAGAAACTCAAGCAAGCATGCAGAGGAGCCAGAGGTATTAGTGATAATAAGAAGACCTTAACAGTTCACCAGAGTACCACTGCTCTTCTCTACTTACCGTTTGTCAGGAAGCGGTATAACCTGATGATATATTGACATAAGGAATGAAACATTTCTCAGATCAACATAGTGCTTTTTACACATTGCTAAGCCTAAAAAATCTAAACAAAAAACAGGGATTGTGGAGCAATTTTTCCTGTATGGAGACAAAAGGCTTACAGAAAATACCAACTCGTATTCCATCAGTGGAAGAAGCAAAGGGACTAAACCACATTCCCAGATGTCAGTGGTTCTAGCAACGTTGTCACGACAAGCACCAGAAGCTGTGTATTGCATTCTTTGTAGTACAGAAGTTAACATGATCAATCACGGTACAGCAAAATGACCCAGTTCATTGAAAAAGTGAAAAAAATCAGAGAGTTCATAAAAAAGGGAAAAATATATTACTTTGCCCTGTGAATCACAGGCTAATTAGCAGCAATTTGAAATTTTATTGCAATTTTCAAGCTAGTACACACAATTTTACAGTTAGTTCCACATCAACAGGATTATATTTTGAAGCTAGCATTATGTCTAAACAGTTTGTATGTTTAGGCCCATTTTTATACCAATTATAATCAAGCATACATAACAGACCACAAAATACCATAAGTCTCAAACAGCCTAGATTTCTGAAAGGATCACATTGTCTCGTTACACCATATGTCAGATGAAATAAAAATTGTAGTCATGTGTTTAGTCTCATAGACTCCAAAATGGAGTAGCGATACTAGGGAAATATTATGGCATCGATTACTATTTTAAATTTGAAATATCTGCAAAAAAAAAAAAATCTTTACGGGCTAGATAAAAAAACCTGCCTCAGTATGTTTTACAAAATCCTGTCTCCTAAAAAAAGTTTACGCAGGTTCACATTTACAACAGAATTCCATAAACAGCAATACAGATGTACCTAAAATACATCATGTATCCCACCTCCCTTCCTCTTCAAAAACCAAAATTACAGAACATAGAACTTTGTAAGCTTTGAGCAGTTGGTTAAATGGGTTGGGATCACCGGTTTGCAAACACCTCTCCAGCGCAGAGCCAAAATTTCAGAACTTACCTTTCCTGTTTAAGTTTCTGTCCTTTTTTTTTTTTTTGGGTTGGGTTTTTGTTTAAATTAAGCAGAACTTCAAACCAAAACAGTCTCTAGTTCACTAGGATGGTCCCCAGATACCTGGCCAGAATTTTAGTTAAAGAACAGAAGCCAACAAAGTTTAGGTTCTTTCTATCCCATCGATGTATCAGTAATCCCTCTTGCACTACTACCAGTTCCATGAAGGAGGTGTAGTATCCACCAGCATGGGCACGTGCAGGATTTCCGATACACCTGCAGAATGTGTTTTGCTCATCTAGTTGCTCAGGAATGGCAAATTCTAAAAGGTCTTTTAGAAAAAACAGCACTCCTGTTTTCCGATACTACCATTGCAAAGGTTCTCAGAGACTGAGGCTTAAAGCTCACTAAGGAAAAAGAAATACTGACCTGGACATGGCATCAAATTACACTAGTTGACCTTGAGTTCAGATTAGCTTAAATTTACTACAACATACTTAACAGAAAGTCATTCTACTTAGCCTAATTTTTATTAGAAATAAGTATTACCCAATATCAACATGTATTCATGACACAAAGTCATTTACGTGTATCACCTTGACGCAATTTGCAATAGCCAGACATTCTGCAACGCTCCCAACACAACTGTTGCAGCAAATGGCTGCTGAAGGGTGATCTTCTGGTTCTAGCGTTTCCTCTCTCTTTACTCCACATAATCTAAAAATTCACTGAGACATGCAAAAAGCAAAGGGAGATATGCAGCACGCCATGCGTGTATGTATGCTTTTTGCACGTCTCCATGAATTTAGGAAGGGACATTTAAAGGTTATTCAGTCCAAATTGTCGTCATGCAGTTAATATTCCTTGTTATCAAGCATAAGGACAATTTGGGCTGGATGACCTTTAAACGTCCCATCCTACCCAAACCATTCTACGATTCTGTGACAACATTACGGTTCACAAAAAGCCGTAAGATCAAGGACACCAATCCTCAGTAATGCCGCACATGGTTTTGAAAAGAACTGCTATTTTTCACCACCTCAAGCTACTGAGAAAAATAAAAATCCAGAAAATACAAAGGTCAGCTTCAGTCTGGAATAAAACCAGGACTAACCCGTTATCTATTCCTCTCACCATTACAGAAGGTACTGGGATTTAGAAACGAGAGCCTCAAGGCAGATGAGTCAGCATTTGTAGATTCTGTCTGCCTCCAGAAGCCTTGCTCTAGTGCAGATTTTTAATTACCTTATTCTAGACACAGCTCTGCCAAAAAAGGCAAGGCAGCCCTCAGCAGTGCTGCCAGCGGTCACCCTAAAGTACACTTCGTGCAGCAGAGCAGTGAGAAGGGATTTACTCCACACACAAAAGAAGTTCCATGTGCCTTCAGGCTCTCCCATGTGAGCAGCTGGTCCTCTGGGCACAAGGAGGTGAACCGGGAGGCTCGGTGGAGATACAGAGGAAGGTTACCTGGTTTTAATGCTTTTTAAAAACAAAACAATCCCACCACCACTTAATACAATCACTTCAAACTTCCAGGAGAGAGGAATCTTCTACACGGCAGGAAGAAAACAGAAGCCCTTGCTTGAGGTGCTGCATAGTAGCCTTGCAATTTAATATTCAGTAGCACGGGATTTCAGAAAGAAGAAATAAATTGCTCGCTGTCAGGAGGCTGTTTCCTGCCCACAGAAAGGAACGTTACAAGTGACCAGGTGTAATGCAGAAGGCACAAAGATGCCTGCTCTTGTTTAGTCTTTTTCCCCAGTTCTCATTATGGCTACACTAATTTCCTTGCCCAAGCTCCTTCATCTCTTCTGGGGAAAGTCAGCTGGACGGCACTGGCAATTAAACTGAGGAGAGATAAGCTAATTGCCTAATTATTAGAAATAAGGAAGTTTAAGATCTGAGGCCAAGAGGAGGCAGCTAAAAATGGTCTCCAGAGTTTATAGGAAAATAGTAGATCAGAGAAAACTGATCATGCTCAGGCACAACCCACTAGCTTTGCTATTTTTAGTTCTAGGTTTGTGATTAACATGTAAGGTACGGCTGTAGCGCACTCCATCATACTTTAAGGCTGCTTTTGTAACACAAAGTATGCACTGAGGTTAAGTGCAATCATATGACTGTTCCTAAACCAATTCTAGCATGTTAATCTCTCCCTCTCCCATCAGCACTTTGGGATATAAATCTCATTACAATCACTCAACCATATTTCATAGAATCATTTAGGCTGGAAAAGACCTCGAGGATCATCAAGTCCAACCTTCATTCCAACATCTCCCTGACCCCTAGACCATGTCCCAAAGCACCACATCTACTCGTGTGTTGAACATCTCCAGGGATGGGGACTCCAGCACTGCCCTGGGCAGCCTGTTCCAGTGCCTGACCACTCTGTCAGTA
>JAVSBS010008888.1:0-12767 GCA_033124195.1 Coracias cyanogaster | reverse complement strand
TTTTTTTTTTTTTTTTTTTTTTTTTTTTTTTTACACAGGGGATCTTAGGATGCAGATTAGCCAGCTAAAGCATGTCATTTACTTCAAGAGACACATCAGTTTAATGAAGTAACTCAAGGGAACTTGCATTTAATTGTTAATTGGGAGCGATCTACACTGAGCTGGACCCTCTTTTGCCAGCCAGACCACCAACTCTTATTCTGAAGCCTCGCAGAATACCGAGCCAGTAGTGCTCTTTTCTAATAACCATCCCGGCTAGCTCAGCAGATGAAACACAACTTTAGATCAGTGGCAGGTCTCCCAAGTTCCCACAGTGCCATAGATTTACTAAATGGGATCAGCATGTTCTAAAAAAGCATGATAATATGAGGCAAAAAGGTTCCACGGCATCAAGCAGTGCAATGCTTGAAACCTCATAATCAAAGTGACAGTTTTCAAGTGCCATTTACAATGCCCTAATCTGGAAACATCCCAGCTAACCCATCTGATCAACTATTTCACAGATGGAAGCACTTGATGGCTAATTGGCAAGTCCATTATTCAAATAAAATAGCTATCTGCACTTGTATTTTCCGTATTCCAAGTCAAGGTGCAAACACTCCTTGTAAGACACAGGTCACTTCTCCGTCTCTCCCTCCCTTCCTATTTGGATTTTTTCCCTTGACCTCTGCCATCAGATATGTTAATTCAGAAATACAGAACCAGTTTTATTTTCCATTTATTGCACTGGAACTGCATCAACAGAGCAGTTAATATTTAAAAAAAAAAAAAAACAACAAATCCATCAAGTAACGAAAAATTACCACAATAGCATTTTTTTTTAAGCGTCATTTATTATTTCCCTGCTTCCCATCACATCTGGATTTGGAAAAATAGGATGTGTTACTATAGACAAGAACTTGTACAGCTTGGATTATTCTTCGGAACGTGTTGGGGAGAAAGAGCTCTGCTAAAAATGCACTTAATTCGCTCATGCTTTTAAACAGTATACAGCAGGACAGCCTAAGAGAGGCATATGTGGAACTGATTTCACTAGGAAACAATAGTTCCGTGTACAAAATGAAGAGGAGTGTTGCTCCAAATTCCCGGTGGCTACATAAGCAGAATGCTTTTTACATACCCAGCAAAGCCTGTTAATTTGTCAGCAGCAAATGTACAATGCAAGTGAGGTATTAAATCACCAGTGAAATTCTGCGGTAGGCAGTACTCAAGAGGGATGAACAGGTAGAGACAGAAAAGAACGAACCAGGAAAGGGAAGGTAATAACTAAAAAACCCAACATGGCAAGTGGCAGGAGGAGGAAGAGAGAAGACCATACAACAGAAGGAAAACAAGGGCACTGCCAAAATCTGAACTCCCATGAACTACAGAAGGGAAATTAAAGGAATAAGCATTTTGTTTGGGCCATCACAGCGCTTTCAAACTTTTACCATTCCCCCATATCTATTTTAAAGAGCTTCATTCACTCTTCCTTAGGAGTGTATCGCGAGAGAAGTTCAAATGCCTACAAAGCCAGGCATGGAAGACAAGAAATTTCTGCACAAAGCAGCGTTGCAAAGGTCCTCCTGATGGCATCAAGTTCAAAACTAAACACAGGTACCTTCCCACGCAAAGAACACAAAGTTAATGATCAAGTTCACTGCCAGAAAATACTGCGGATTGCTTATGTGATGCCAAAAGCCATCAGATTCTCTTCCCTCCTCTCTTGTCCACTTGCTGCACCAAGAGGACAGCCCTTTGTCCATCTAAGCCTCAAAGAGAGGAAATGGCTTAAAATTTCTAAGGCATTAGTCACTGGAGGAAAAATCTATTGTTGAAATATCACTTTAAGATCACTTCCTTAAAGGCTTATTGGCTATATAAAGACAGGCTTAGGGTCGATGGAATTCAGCACCAGCCACCTCTGGGCAATTCAACATTGAAGGCCGATCAGTCACTCAATAGCATGCTGAAGAAGCAAGTAGTAAGGAAAGAAAAACCCTGAATTCACCGAAAGCAGTTTAAGTGGAATATAAGACATCAAAAAGACTTGAAAGTTGTGAAAATGTGAATCCAAAGAGCACTTGTGACAATGTATTTGAGTTTGAAAATGAAGAAAACCAACCAAAGAAAAAAACAAACAAGATAATATCCAGATGAGGTGGCTTTAGCAAGAGGAACGAGCTGAGCAACGGCAGCTGAAGATGCTGAGACAAGTCAACGAGAAAGAATTCCCTGGCAGAGTTCAAATAGGAACCGTGCTGCCCAAGCATTTGCTGTTACTTGACAGGTTTTTAGTTACAAAGCAAACCAAACAGTGTCAGCAGGCTCTGTGGTGTAGTCCCCTTGCTAAGCAAACCCCGAACTAAAAAAAAAAAAAAAAAAGGACTATACACACAGATGATTCTTAGGTTCCCAAGAATGACTCACTCAACAGATGTTTCTGCTATGTTCAACCTTGCAAGGAAAACCTCCAAAGACAGAACAATTGTGACACAGCAGTATGAAAAATAAAAAGCTTTGAAGAGTTGTTTAAAACACTCTAGCAGAAATGAATGGTAATAAATTTGTTTACTTTCTAGCAGGACAAAGTATGTCCATGAAATAACGGACTTCCTTCTTCCACCTCAAAGCCACCTGATCCACTCTGGATTATCTCTCAATCTCAATTATCAATCAATCAATATTCACAACAGAAGAGATCTTTGAAGGTTGATTGAAACTGTATTTTAAGGACATAAAATTACTCTTTTTGAAAAGCCTTCCTGCTGATTCAATAAACCAAAAGATTACAAAAAGTAGCCAAGATACCCAGTGCAAGCAGCAACTTGCATAAAGAGCAATTCAGTTTTCTGCTTTTTTTTTTATCCAACACATACTCATCAATTCATTTAAGAGACAATTCCATATTTAAACAAACACAGAGCAGCTCTGCAGACCAAAGCTGTCAGAGGAGTTCATTGAGCTGCTTCTGAATTCTATATTCTATTGTCTGCCACAATTTTCTAGCAAGCTTGAAGTTAAAGCTGAGAAATTCAGAAAGTAGCAGAGAGTTAACTGTAAATCTGAAAAACAGCTTTGATATGCGTCAAGTTCAGAAAGGACTAAGCGAAAGCTTGAGTGATTAGACTGCGCAGATGTTAAAAAAAATGAAGAGTCATGAAGCAGGCTGGCAGCTCAGAGGAACAAGAGAAATAACTGTTTAAGAAAGTGAAACTAAAAATAACTGAGGGCTGTTTGAAGATTCACTAAGAGAGCGTGAATAGAATTTTAGCTATAAAAAGGAAAAAAAAAATTATGCACCAAAAGTTACAGCTTATTTGGCAAAACACCTAGAGGCTGTAAATCAGCTCACAGTATTTCACCAAATGCTTCAGTTTTAAACCACTCTTTTCCTAGTTATACTGGACACAAGCACACTACACATAACCAAAGGAAGTGGTGGATTTAGGGATTTCAACCGTCCCAGAAGCAAACTCACACACACGACGTGACGCCTAAGATAAACAGAACGGACTTCTCCAGATGAACAAGAGTCTGGATTCCCAATTCAGAGCAGAGCCCTGGAGGCAGATGAGGAAAGGGGAGAAAGGCCAGCCAAGACTACGAGGATACTACACTGGAGCCTTTTCCTTAAGGAAATCGTTCTTCCTACAAGCCTCAAAGAAGCTCCTCATTATTTTTCTTTTCCTGTATCAACAGTAGTCAGCACAAGGCAAGATCAGCTGGATTTTATCTTTGCAGACTGCTGGCCACACCAGTTAGCCGAGGACAAAAGCAGTGAGTTAGACTCAACTCCGGTGGCAGGAGAAGCCACACGACGTGTAGGTCTCCCACCGCAACGGGGGAGCTGCCAGAGAGGCCTTTTTGCTATGAGTAGTTACAGAAGTGAGGGCAACTGAATGAGAGAAGCCACAATAACACACACATACAGGTGGCTACAATTGCAAGTCATAAATTCAACTTAAATTCCCTCCTGACATCTACATATACTTCTGTGCCTTATTATGTCCACCACAGCGTGATCCAAGGACTGAAATACACCATTTAGGAATGAGCAAGCGGGCACGCTCAGCCATTTCTAACAATCTTCATCTTCTGAAAAAACAGATTATTGGAAATAGAAATTAAAATTTTATTCTGCGTTTCCAATGCTTTTCAAGCCCAGCTTTCAAATGTTCTGACACCGAATTAAAGGTTTATAAACATTCTGTAAACTCAGTGCCAACACGAGAGTTCATATCGACAAAAAACCCCCAGTCAGGATTTAACGATGATTTGCGTAAACTTACACAGCAGCTCTAGAGCCAGAGATTAATACTATGAACTACAGGGGTTTTTAATGTTGTTTTTAAATGTAAGAAAAGTAATATTAAGAAATAACATAATATTAAAGAGAAGATATTGACAAGCCATATACTAACCTGTCCCAGGCCAGGCACACCTCCTCCAAGTCGCAGAAGTCTATCCATATTTCTAGAAAAACAGAAACAAAGGAAAAAGGTTCCCAAGCTCTGAAGTGTTTACTCAATCGCTATCTATATAATTCACCTTCAGTCACTCAGTATGTCAAAAATATTGGTGGTAATTACAACACAACATCAGACTTCCTGTTAATTAACACCACATATTAATTCAAGGAGCTGTCTTCCATACTAATTAACAGACCTCGTTTTATTGCTTTGGTTTGGGGTTATCCCCATTTCTGAAGACGAGCACCCTCGTCAAACTTTGCAAAACTTTCCTGTCACGTAATTAATGGGGGGATTTTTGTTGCTTAAGAACAGCACCTTCACCCAGGAAGCGCCTAAAACTTATTAGATGTACAATCAAGTTTACTCCAACTTGTTCAGAAAGCATCAATAAAAACGTGAAAGTAAGGATTTCAGCATCCTCATTAGTAAGTTCTGCGCTAATTAACTTACAGCTTGTCAGTTATCATCAAAACTACATGTGAAAGACACTGAGCAGATTATGGATCTCTGAATTAGCATCAAAAGCTTTTTTTCATGAACTCATTATACTAAAAGAAATACTGTAAAGAAAACATTTAATGTGTATATAGTTAGAACACTAGTGACAGTACAGTCATTTAATACATTTCCAGTGTTGCCCTTGCCATTGCTTTAGTGCAATGCCAATCAACGCAACAAACTTTTTTTAATGCAACTAACCTATAGCAGTCAATGCAACTAACTTGTTACTTTAAAAAAAAAGAGAAGCTTTTCTATCTTGCAACTTGCAAAGGAATAATCTCCAGGAATAAAAGCATTAAGGTGCCCAACTGAAAAAAAAAATTATACTGATAGTAGAGTGTGAATAAACTGCAGAGAAATCTGATTAATTATGGGTATCTAAGTAAGGGTTTGGTCCAGCTGTAACAGACCTTTACCTTGCTAACTTGGCTTTTTTCCACTTCTTAGCTTTATACAACAAAACTCAGTGATAAAATAAACAAGAACTGCTAAATATTGCCTGTTAAACAGCTGCTTTCAGCAAATCAAACCCTTTCCAAGGCTTGCAGAAATTAGTAAGTTTTACTGGCATGTTTTATTTGTGAGATAGATATGAAATAAAGCATCAGAAACTACAATCTTAATTGCACAAGTTTTAATACAACACACAAAGCCTGTTCAGGTGATGTAAGAGCAAATAAGAACAGACCTAATAAAACATCCAAAACATATTCATCCTCCAAATGGATGTTACAATACACAGAAGAGAATTGTACACATAATTTCAGACTGCACGAACAATATTAACTCAAGAACTTTCCTTTAAAATTAATTATGCAAAAGAACTCTGAACTTATAATGAAAAATAGATTTGCTTTGTATATTAAAAACAAAACATCTTCATGATGAAGGTGAATGTCATCTCATGATTCCTTCTGAAAACGGCTAATATTTTGACTGGCTAGATACTAACAGGCTTTAAAGCAGTTTAAAATAAATATTTTAAGCCTCTTGTTAACACACAGAGAGGCAGCATTTAAACCTACCACTAGACAAAATTATCTAATTCCTACTTCAGCACCTATGGAATTTCACCCATTTCAACCAGTACTACACCTGGATTGGTAACACTTGCTCTACCTGCTAATTTCACTTTCCCAGTTTGGTGCACTAGGAAGCGATTAGCTCCATTTGATTGACTCGCTTGATTTGGTAGAACATGCAAACTCCACAACTGCAGTCTCAGCAAACAGCAAGGAGCATGTCCACGGTTATGCTCTGCTCTTCAGTCGTGGACACCAAGCTTCTCTGTTACAGGTAAAAACTGCACATGAAGCGCACATACTTTTCTATCCTGAACTACAATAAATTCCAAATCAAGTGGTAGGATTCCCATCGAAAGGTTAAGTTGCTGTTTAAAGCTATTATGTAAGCACATGATAAATGGCATCAGTCATGAGTATAAAATAACACCAACTACATTTCATTTTACCCCTCTGTGGTAGATACTCCTCCATTGAAACCCACAATAATTCCTCTTTTATGACACTAACGAGGGCTGAAGAGTAGCTGAGTAGATTTAAATGACTAAAATCATGATTTTAATCAATCACAAGTCTACATTTATTTTAAGAAACTCTCAGTCTCTACAACTGGTAACCATAAAAAGGGTCTTTCCTACAACTATGCAACCTCCATAAATTGATGAGGAGTATTACCTATGTACATTTAAGAAATAATATTGAATTAAAAAACCTTATACCTATTTACATTTCACTTAAGCAAGCGAAAAGCATTCATTCTTTCTGGATCATTAATATTTCATTTACATAATTTATTCCAGTTTCTAACCCAACAGAATAGTACGTTGTTTACAGAAGCCCATTTTGCTATATTCAAGTTGGGTTAGCCTCGCTAGTTACACAAACTGATTATTCATCAACACAACTTTGCAGGTTTTTGGAACAACAACATCTCATTGATGTGACATTTCCCACCTAACCATCACAGACTAGCCACTCAACTGAAGATAGTCAACTCTCAAGACACGGGCACAGAGAAAATCTCTGCAAACCAGCTCTAGGGGCATTGCAAATTATTTCACTACCTCTGTGGCTTGGCCCTGGTTAAGAGTTTTGGCAGATAACACTAACTTTCTTATTTGTAACTGAAGCTGTTGCAGAAGGTCTATTTAAACCTTAGCATATTTGTTCACGCTGTATAAACATCTGGCTCATGATCAAAATTAACACCAGTTTTAATTTTTGTTATTCTGCTGTGCCCAAGAATTATTTTAATCAAAAATTCCATATATGAAATTAATGTTTTTGTAAACTTCAAAACAGCTTGAGTAAAATTTGCAGACCTTAATTAAGACAACTTTAGCACTTACAAACAAAGCAAAAATGCATTTCTAACCTGGTGCTCAGCAAGAGGTGAGTGATCGCAGAACAAACGCCACAGCAGCTCCTGCTTTTTGACTATAAAGATGCCAGTAGGTCTTTTTCCTATAGAAGGTAATAGAAAGGAAGGGCAGAAAACCAGTAAATTAGAAACAGTACCGCATGTAAAAAGACATGTTACATTGATGACCTACAAAAGGACAAAGCAGCATTGAAGAATGACCCAAAGAATGTTTTTTTCCTTGTACCATATAAGCCCTGGAAGCAGTGCACACCACGTCCTCCCCAAGCTTCTGTAGCACTGGAAGTTTCTCCAAATTCCATGGAAGAGTCAAGTATTTTAGTAACACGTTTAAGCAATTCAAAGCTAACAAATAATTTACAATCATGTTACAAACTGAAATCATGGTCCTTTATTTGTATTTTAGAAGATTTTGCCATAGCTAAGATGACCTGAGCATCAAGGTAAAGAGCAGGCTGAAGGTATGACCAGTTCTGTTCACATCTTCAAGAGGGGTCGGTGTGACTGGGCAAGTCACGGGGGCCTTGAGGTTCACCCAAATTCAGGTTGAGAAAGGCCGCTTCACATTCAGTTTAGGAGTGGAGTCACGTTATCCTCCTCTCAGAGAACACTGTCTACCAATTGCATCCACTAAATCACTTGTGGTGCAGTGTTTTAAAACAGATCTGTGAAATGATCTGTGGCCGTGATTTGATAGACTTTTTTTTTCCAATGTCAGTGTTAACATAAGGAGCAGTGGGGAAGCTGCTGCTGCTTACCAACTTGCTGCTGCTTTCTCAGTACTGCCAGGACAGCCATTTGTGCAGCCTTGCGGTGAACCGACAGGCTAACAAAAATGTTGGGTTTAACCCTGTTCACTTCTCTGGGAGGATTCACACCGCATCTCAGAAACAGTCGTCCTGGCATAACAGAGGAGTCTTGGAAGAGCTGATTGCTTCCAACGCGAGCCCAGACTCCAGAAGACATCTATGTCAAATCATTTTTTAAGCTAAAGCTCCCCAAAGAATATCTTGGGGATGTGGGGTTGATTTTTGGTTTTTAGTAGCTGGGGTAATTTAACAGACACCGCTCTGAACCCCATAGCGAAGCAAGGGAAGTGAAGACCAAAGGAAGAGATGTTAATCTTCCCGGAAAGTTAGAGAGAAAAGAACAAGTCAGGGTTTCTCAGTGCTGACAGGCTGGGGTGGAATTCCACTAACAAGTCAAAAGAAAAGTTGCTATTTCTGCCAGCTTTGCATAAGGAAATGATCCAGGAGAGATCAGATGAGACAGGGCCACAACAGCCAGCAGTTAGATTACCACAGCCTGCAACAGAACCACAAGCAGGCTTCAGAGTTCCAACCCAGTGCCCGCTTAGCCAGCTGGCCACCCAGGGCTCTCGCATTCCCCCCGCTTCCTATAGGATATTAAAGAACCAGAGCTCTCTGAGCTTGGTGGGTTTCCTGGGGAGGCACACAACACAGCAACTTACAGTTGAGAATTTTTCCCCTCTCCGCTGCAAAATGCGAAAGGTTTTGATTACACACCTGTTGGGTTTTTCCCCTACATACACACGTATATCTATGCTTACAGATATATACACAAAACAGAGAAAAAGAAACCAGAGGTCCACAGCAAACCCTGCCTCCTTTCCTTCCAGAGTCAGCAAAAGGTATTTTGATCATATTTCCTTCTGTCTGCAAGGAAGAGTGAACAATCTCTGTTTAACGTGAGGCTTTAAGGAAGTCAATACATGTATCAAATAGTTCCGTATCAGAAAACTGCAGAAGGCCGGTTAGATTCATAAAACACTTGCATTGTGGCACAGTGCAGGATTTGAATGACATGAACTCGTTGAGATCGATGTGGTCACTGAAGGCATTAAAAAAAAAAAGTGAAGTAGCTTCTCTGTGTATGTCCATGATTGGAACACCTCAGATAAAAAACCCTGGCCAGAGGATGGTATTCAAAAAACCCAAACCTCCATTATTGCCATTTTCTTTTAACTGTCCTGGCCTCAAAAGGGCAAAGTCTGTGGTTATTAATAATACAGTGGAAGTATACATAGAGTATCTCAAAACCGATCAGAGAAGAGACTTTTTTTTTAAACCCATGTCTAATTTGTTCACAATATTACCGTTAGGTAACTGATAATTGGCAAGAGTTGGCCATTTGGCAAGAGCTCTGGTTCACCACTCAGTTGCCAGGTACCACCTTGAAGTCTTAAATGTTGACTTAAATGCTGACTTTCAATAAGAAAAACATTTTTCCTTAGGTAAGGATGGAATTATATCAATGAATTATGAACAACTGTATACCTACATATAGGTATAAACCAATAGCTACTGTGCTTATACTTGGCAAGTTTCAGCATGTATTTCGAAATCGACTTGAAACACAATCTTAAATTACTGTATCTCTTTGCATGAGACACTTGAGTTTCACACTACAGTGCACTATTTTTATCTAGCATTAACACTCCATGATGCAACCCCTTAATGAAAGATGGGTTCTCCTGGGTTGACAACTTTCAAGTTAGAAAAAAAATAAAATAAAAAAAAAAAATCAAAATTAGCTTCAACATACATGGAAGAGCAAACCCTAGCTACTAAACTGCCCTATTAGTGGAGAGAATATCAGGCTAGACTCAGGTGACAGTGATTTATTCCTCATTTTGCAGTTTATACACTGAGGGACTTCATGCAAATCATTTCGTCTTTGGTAACTCCGTTTCTGAACCGTGAGACTATGTACTAAGCTTTGTGTAAGCACTTCCAGATCTCCTGTTGAGAAGTCCCACACAGCAGATCAATTATTTTATTAACAGCAACTAAAAAAGTGGTTTCAGGTTTTTGCTGGAACTATAATAATTTCAAGTTCACTAGGGACAATAAACAGCTATGAAAGTAAATTAGTTGAGGAATTGCATCTCGCAGAGAAATGTCATTTCAACAGGACAAGCGCAAAAACTCACTGCAGGTAAAGTCACCAACCACGGAATAAAAGAATTTGAACCAGATAATTCACATGTAAGAAGACAGAGGGGAAGTCATTCTTTCTCCCTATACATTTTGTATGAAAAGAGGAAAAAAAATCCCATGAATTCTCAATAATCTGGTCATTAAAGCCAAAGATTAACCATGCCATGGATAAAGGTAGTCTCAGTAGCACAAGTCCAGAACTACACGACTACCTTACTTCCACAACACGCTCCGCTCTGTAAACCTGATGTTTCTGGACCATAAAGACCAGAACCTCAATAGACCTGAGCTGGACTAGAAGGCGCGCAGATTGACTTCTTAGACTCTGCTTTCCAGAAACACAGCAAAGCTCATTTTACTACATTCATGGCTGAGCTGGGGTTACCAAAGTAACCCTGACGCAAGCAGACTGCTCTGGAGCTACAGAAGCACATCCACATCAAACTTACAGGTAAGGGAAGATGCATTAACAAATCACAGCAGTGCAGAAACCCACAACATGAAAATTAATTTTATGCTGTATATAATATAAAGAGCTTCTCTGAAATCTGCAGAAGGAGGAGTAGACACACAACTGTTGTGGAAACTTCTCACCAACTCCAGCAAGTACACATCACACAACTTTTCTACTATTCAAGGTATCCTAACTACATGTCCTTTCCCATCACACTAAATGTTAGGAGATAGTTGTAGCTACTATTAATATACACTCCTTAATGCCTGCCAATATCGAATCATTTCCAAGAAAGTTTTAAAAATAATTTGTTTTTTGGTATCATTTAATTTTGAGTATGCTGTAATTTCTCATTTTTAACAATAGATATAGAATGAATATCCCTGATCTTCAAGTTTTTTATTAATCTAACCGGCCTTCTACAATTTTCTGATATGGAAATATTTGATACACGTATTGACATCCTCAAAGTTTCACATTAAACAGAGACTGTTCACTCTTCCTTGCAGACAACAGGAAATATGATGCATGTTATAGCAGCTGACAGAACACAGATTTCCCACTAAGTTATGGGTGAAACCTAGCTGCTCAAAGTCACACTCAGTGATTCAGAAGCAATTAATTCGCAAGCCAATTTCCGAATTTCTTCACTAACACCAATCTTTTCCTCGTTTCCATAACATAAGCTCACAAACAGTGCTCTTCTCAGCAGAATCTTCTTCCAAGTGTACTCCCTCTATCCAAGGCACACAGTACACTCACAAGGGGTGAAAGCTTTTAAGGTTAATACAACCTTTCAGACTTTTCAGCTTGCTTAGTACCTTTTCAGCTATATACAGCTCTCAAACACAATTGCAAAAAACTTTTTTTTTTAAAGTCTGTGTGAGATGGACTCCCCCCCACGTTGATGGGATGTCTTATTTCAAGTTATCTCAATCCTTGTTGTTTTCTACAGCGTACTGCAAACAAACACGACTTTAAGAGATGACATCAGCGCACGTTCAGATCTGTCACCTGTTTACAAGTATCCAACCGTATCACATCAGTTTGTTCCGAAAAACGATACTTCATTCTGCAGCATAATAGAAACAGCCCTTAAATTTGATTATTGCTCCTTTTCTACTTAATTCTGCTTCATCTTTCCTGACGCAGATTAAAGATTTCTTCTCTTTCACATATCCCAGCCAGCGCTTTGCCCTGGCTCCCCTCTCCCTCTCTCGCCGCCCGCTGCTGGGGATGGCCGCGACGCTTCCCTCCAGAAGCAGCAGCGCTTCACTTCGGCAAGTCCCTCTGACGGGAAACAGGCTGCTCCTGCCCGCAGAATACACCGCGACCCTCGGCGCTTCCAGCCGCCAGCTACGACCCCGGCGCTGCCGAAGCGACACACGACCGCTGCCCTCGGCCGGGCAGCAGGCAGGGCCGCCCCGGGCCCGGGAGGCGCCGAGGCCCAGGCGGCCCGGCCCGCTCCAGCGGCGGGGTCCCCGCTGCGCCGCTCCCCGCGGCCCGGCCGCTTCGTTCCGCCCGTTTACAGCCCCGCCACCGCCGCTCCCGAGAGCGCCCAAACTTTCATCGGACGCAACGAGCACAAACACGGGCGGGCACCGCCGACCCCCCGGGGCCCAGCACGCTCCCCGCCCGGGCCGGTGTCCTCCCTCTGGGTCTCCAATCCCCGCTCCCGGGGAAGGGACGGCTCCGCTCCCGTCGCCGCGGCCGGCCTCACCGCCCGGCGCTCGGGCCCACTCCCCGCAGGCCCCACTCCCGCTGCCGCCGCCACGCAGAGGCCGCCACGCAGAGGCCGCCCCCCGCGGACGGCGAAGCCCCTACGGGCCGCGCCGAGCCCCCGGGGACCCCTGCGCCGAGGCCGCCCGTCCCGCCAGGCCCTCACCTCCGCGCAGAGCCCGCCCGGGCCGCCGTGAATCAGCCGGATTTCATTCAAACCGAGTCCGCCCAGGCCTGCGCCAGGACTTCCGGGTTCAAAGGGCACGCGGCGGGGGC
>JAVSBS010008885.1:9493-35621 GCA_033124195.1 Coracias cyanogaster | reverse complement strand
GGAGTCATTCAAGGTCAGGCTTGATGGGGCTCTGAGCAACCTGACCTAGGTAGAGATGTCCCTGCTTATTGTAGGGGTGTTGGGCTAGATGGCCTTTAGAGGTCCCTTCCAACCCAACACATTCCATGATTATGTGATACTTAAAGCAGGATGTCATACCTGTTCATTGGAGATGTTAATGAATTCCAGCATATCAATTATGTGACAGATCTTGAGCCTTGCAGTTGTATTTGCAGTAGTCCATCCTACCACAGAAAACTTCCATTCTAAATATTTGATGTTAATTGGTATCGCTTCTTCTGGTTAGGTAACATCTTAGTAAAATCATAGAATTCCAGCTGTTACTCCATATAAGACTAAATTTTTTTTTTTTTAAGCATCCTATATCTTAAGTCACTGAGTTACAAAAATTATTAAAGCTCAAGTTGCAGATATATGTCCAAAGATACGGTTGGAGGAGGAGACAAGCATGGCTAAATTAGGGGATTTTTCTGTATTCAGAACTAATAAATGAAGTCCTCCTTGCACTTAGCTGAAAGACAGCTGGAGTAGTAAGTCACTGCATAGAGAACGCAGAGGAAAAAACACATTTGATGTTTGTACTTTTAAACGTGTCTTTTTGCTTCTTGGTAGCGATTTTGTCAGAACTAAAATCTGAAGAGAGTAGAGTTGCAACTGCAATTCTTGCATTCATTTAGTCTCTCTGTTTATTATTTTTAAATTCTAAAATATGTAGTGCTGCTTTAATAAGGAGAAAATGGGTCAGGGCCTGTTAGATATTCAATGTGTGGGTGGGAATCCTTTGACGTGCTTTCTGGGGAAGCCTCTAACTTGGGAATTGCTGCTGAGAATCCAGGAGAAGATAAAATTCAGTCAGTAGCAATATACATTACAAGTAAACCCTTTCACGCCCACTGAAAGGGAGAGGTTAGAGAGGTGGCGGAAATCTGACAATCAGCCAGTATCATTGCGGGCTTTTAAGTAGGAGAAACCTATGCAAAGCCTAAGCAGAGGAGACAATATGTTCTTTTATGTCTCTGAGTAGAATAAGAAATTTTCCCCCCAAGTTAAGGATAAATGGTATAAAAACTCCTCGTACAATTTAACTACCTTTTTTTGTAGTTCTAAAGTGTTTTGGGGTGTGACAGTGCTTGTGGGTTTTCCTTTCAGGGTTACATGAAGTTTACAGAAAAAGTGGGATAGGACCATCAACTCTGTGTTGTATGTTCTGGGGTAAATAGAATCTGTATGTTCAGTTCTAGGGAAAATAGAACTTTTTTATTCTGTTTTATTGATGTTTGGAGGATATTTCAAAACCAGAAATATTGACGAGTTCATGTGGAATGCGGTGCAAAGTGTTACTTTAACCAGCAGTAGTTTCAGACAAGTCCGTGATACTGTTTTGTTTAATTCACCTCTATCGATGTAGTATAAAAGTGCTCAGAACATCTTTAAAATTTAATGCTCCAGCTTTTACACACAGTGTTTCTGAGGACAGTTCTGTGAGCTTCATTTGAGTTGTGGGGTTTTCTCTTAAAAGGAACAAGTGCCTTTATTTTTAAAAGTAAATAATTATGGTGCTTTTTTCGATGAGAAGGAGGAAGAGAAGAGAACATATCTTCTAATCTGAAGTTTTTGCACCTGGTAGCTAATATTCCATAGATGTTTTTATCGTGTTGAGAAGATGGTATCTTCATATTTCTCAGCAACGGTTAGTATATTAGCTTACTATTTGTCAAGCCTATTTTTGCTCATATTTACAATAGGAGGCAATGAGGCTCTCTGCACAAAACAAGAGGACAAACTGTATTGAAATACTCCTTGTGTCAGACAATAAAGGCAAAAGTATATTTCATTGGTACATTGTAATTTTTGAAAGTGGAAAAATCCAGCATTTTTGTGAGGGTATAGACAGATTGTCACCTTCTAAGAGAAGGTCAAGACTTGGTATTTAAGCTAAACATGTTTTTTATTAAGTAACTAAAACAAAAAGCTGAGAGTCTCTGATAATTTTATTTCTTGTAATTTCAGAAAAAGGAAAACAGGTAACTAATTGAGAATATTGTCAACAAACTTTTGTATCAGTATTTAGCTTCATGCTTTATGAAACAGAAATGTATGGCGAAGGTATTTGGAGTTCAGAGTTTTTCTGATAGTCATTGCACTTCAACTACTATTATTCTTATCTTAGATATGTTAAGATTATGCATATAAGTGACATAGACCATAAAAATGAATTACTTTGAGTTTGACTACATAATTTTATTTTTGTCATAATAATAAACATTATTTGCATTTTCATTTGATTTTGGCCTTTGACTCAACTGTTCCAAGTGTTATGCAGAATATTCAAATGACTGGAAGTAAAATCAGATGGTTAATTGCTGGCTTTGTATTTGGATGCCTAAAAAATACAGCAGCTTAGTTTGATCAAGCAGCAGAGATCTGGGTAGAAAGACTTCAGAGGATTTCTGTGTAAAACCTCTGTGGAGAAAACATCCAGCTTGGAATGGAAGTTGTGTGGCCTTGTCACCACTAAATGGTTCAAGTGTTTGCGTAGTAAGTGGTCTTAACTTTTGATGTGTAGAGATTTATGAGAAATAATACAAATGTCATGTCTCAACAGCAGAAACAATCTGTATTATTGGTACTTCTAACCATCTTACACTGAGCATGAGAAGTTAGAGGTTGCTGAAACTTAAATTTGTAAATATGAGTCAGGAAAACAGAACCAATTTCTTTCCAATAATGATATCCAGATTGGTCGTACATCTTTAAGGGGATCTGTGCCACCTGCAAGGTTGGGAAGGGAAAGAGGAGGGTAAGAAGCTCTTCCTTACCCCAAGCCATTGCATCTGCACCTGCCATCTGCATCTTTATCTCTGGGAAAAGCAGCGTGTTATTTTTTTATTCCATTGATTTCATGGGGACCTGAAAACATGCACCTTTGTCCCTCTAAAGAAACTAGAAACCAATTTCTAGTGAGAACTGGGGGAGCAGTTGTTAAGCCAACTTTTCTGTTACCAGAGAGGGCTTAATCTGCTTCTGCATTGCCCCTTCTCACCCTTTCTGAAGGCATCTGCTGCATGTTACAACCTTCCATCATTTTAGGGTAGTAAGTTCATCTTTCTTCATCTTGTTCGTGACTACTAGCTGTTCCTAATGAACAGTGATGTGCCTCAAACGACAAGGCAAAAATCTCATTCGGTTGACTGAGCGTAGCAAAGAGTTTTGGTTCTGTGAGATACAGGTTAGGTTAAGGTGGAGCAACGTGTGACCCTCCAGGTATGGAGTAGAAGAGCACGCTTACCCAAACTCAACCCTTCCCACAGTCTGCCTTGGTCAAAAGAAGTGGGTGCTAGCACTCGGTGAGCCCAGTATTAAGCTAATGACCTTCTGGCATTTGGTAATATTTAATCCAAGAACTAATACTCTATTAATTATGCTAGTATTTTTTATCTTCTAGAAAAAAGAAAAAAACCAAAAAATGTCAGAAGTTTGTTACTTTTCCAAGTAGCAGGACCAAAACTGTGCCCATTTTGAATAATCGGTGCCGTCACTTTGTGAAACTTTATGCTCCAGCGAAGCTCATTTCACTTAGAGGGAATTTGGAGAACATCATGGATACTGGCCCCAAGAATATAAAGGGCAACTTTCTAGTCCAATCTAACAATTTGTGTATGTAACATGAAACTTTCTTCTTATGCAGAGAGTCACTGCTTCCAAGGTGGATCTATTTTTTGTGTCAAAACCGGCAGGGAAGGAAAGACTGAGTGTGAAGGTTAGTGATAGTGCGGTGTTCTTGATCATGGTAATGAGGAGAGCCCCACAAACAGGGTTATTTTCACAGTATGCTTAAGGTAGCATTTTTATATAATGCTTAATAACTTCTGTAGTATGAATGATATTATTTTTGCATGTTTGGAAAGCCACACTGAGTCATGCAAAAGATACAGTTCTGAAAATAAAATGCATAATTAAATGTTTTTGTTTGCCTTTGAAAACCTTTTTATCAACATTCAAATGTACTAACAATAGTATTAACTAAAATGGCTGATAATAATGAGAAATTATATGACGAGTCCTTAAACTGTTGACTAGTCTTTGAGCTGCTTTAAATATTTGTTTTATTGTACAAAGTAGACGAGACCTTTATTGGTCTTGTGATAGAGAATTTCCATATTGCTTTTCCCAGGTCGTTGGAATACTACAGGTTTGTAGGCAATTCAGTAGAATAAGCAGCAGGTATGGAAGATGATGGTATTCTTGGTCTCATCTCTTCCTTTGTTTTGCATGGTCCTGTACATGATGGACAGGGCATGAAAGCTATTTCTGAAGGAGGACTTCTATTCTATTTCTTTAGATATTTTGCAGGTAGCAAATGAACTGAAAGAGAAGCTGCTGTGGTCCTCTGTCATTAATACAGTGTCCTTTTTCATAGCTGTTTGGTTGAGACACTATAATAAATTATAAATTCAGATATATTGCAGCAAGAAATATGAATAAAACAAAAATCTACTGCATTTTTAAAACTTCCTAAAATTCGATGCATCTTACTCTGTGCAATGGTTTCATGGCTTGAAGACCTTTCTCTTACAAAGGCTATAAACAAGAGCTGAATCTCATTGCATAATCAGGGGAATGTCTTGTTTTCAAAGGGATGTGTTTCCATTTTTAATTCTCATAGTTAATAAGATACTGAATGTTGAGAAGTAGAAGTGTACAGAAGTAAAAATGGCTTGTCCTCTCCTCTCTAACCATAACTACAGAAAGAAGAGTCAATATTTGGATGCTACTCTGGAAGCTTCTCAATGAGTCAGTGTTGCAAGTTTATTAGAAACAGATTAATACGTAATGAAATTATAGTACACAAAAATGCATTTATCCATTCTGCAGGCACGTATGTAGTGTACAGGCTGTAATTACTGAACCTTACTGAAATTTTCAACTCAATTACATTCCCCTGACAGGGCTTTCTCTCTGGAAGGAAGCTCTTCTCTCCTTACACTTCCAGGTGCAGTTCGCACACTGATCCAGCCAGCTCTCTCAACACACTCACATGTGTCACTGATCTCCCAGCCTTGTACATGTCCAGCTGCTGTATGTGACCACCTTGCTTGGTCCTCCTGTACTGTGCTATTAGCACGTTTCTCCTCCTAGTGGGCACTTGAAGTGGATTTTGTCAGCAAATAGCTGAGGCAAAGGCTTTTACTGCTTCAGCGTTTTACTAGGTCACCTGTGCCATTCTTCTGTTGGCCGTGTCTCCATGACATAATGGCATACCCCTTCCTAGTTTTAGTTTCAGAGAAGTCGAAGTGTTCTTGATTCCAGCCCAGTGCAGTCCAGCTCAGAATTCTGTTTTTATACTCCCTGGTAGCTTGTCCTCCTTCTCTTCTCTTGGCCTTCTGTTTTTTGACATTGTTGGGATTTCCTTGTTTAGCCAAGCTGGCCTCTTGCTGTGGCTACCTTTTATTTTATTTTATTTTTTTCCTTCCCTCCTTTCAGGTAAAGTCTCCCAAGGCCACCTTCTTACCCATTCCCTAAACAGACTGAGGTCTTCCTGAATCCTGAGATTTCTAGTCTTAGGTTTGTCCTTACTACCATCAGGATCATCAGGAATTTTGCCTAAAGTCTTAGGCTGCAGAATGACACTATCTAGTCTAGGATCTGAGATGCATATGTTAGAAAAGGTATTTAGGCAGTTGTATTCTTTCCATGAAGAATAAACTGTTAATGCACCATTCATCGTCATTCCTCAAAAATCTGTCTGAGACTCTCTCAGGACACCTGAAGTAAAATTTTGTTGGAATGCTTGTTTCTGATAGCAAAAGGTTTTTACCAAGTCCATATTTTGTTAGTATGAGTATTGTATGATTTACTACAAGTGTTCCCTTTGGTGCTATATGAAATTAGCTGAGAACTTTCTTACTACATAAACATACAGCCTTGGTCCAGTTTTCATGTACTTCTACTTTTGTCGTGGTCTTTTATTTCTTTTCCTAAGAGGAGAATTAACTGATTCCCAGAAAAAAGTTATATGTGAGAATACAAATTGTATGTTAATAAACATGTAGAAGACCATTTCTCATAAACTTCATGAGTTTAATTCCATTTTTATGAAAAGAATGTAATTTCTAATAGTCTTCATACTGAAAAGTTTAAGTTGCCTCTGACAAATGAATTGTAATTTGTATTTTTTTTCTTAAAAAGCTATTGCGGAGGAGAAACACTATAACCTGTGTAACACAACAATTACTAAGCACTTCTCTCAAGACTGAAGTCAACCATGTCATTTACAACTTTGCTTAAACTCAGCAGGGAGAGTTATACTTGTTAGAGGTGCAGCTGGACTCAGCTGAATTCTTTTATTTCTTTTAAAAATATCAACTGTACTGTCACCTTGAATGCTGGTAAGTTCTCAAGTCATCATGACTGACTTAAAGCTGTTTTGATTATGTCCAAAAAAAAAAAACCAAACCCCAAATCTCTTCTGTAAATATTAAATAATTGTATGATAAGTTGAAAGTTTTTTTTTTCAAACAGGAAGTTCTGAGAGTGTTTTTTCTTTGAGGTTTTGGAGGGATTTTTTAAGGTTTCTGTGTAAAAGTAAAATAAATGACAGCTCGGTATTTGGTTTCTTTATCACTGTGCTAGATCTGGAGGAAAAGAATTGTGTTCAAGGTCAGTGCTTTTCTATTAAGCATTGCTGTATTGGGAAGCGAAGCCCATCTCTAAAGGAGCATGTGGTCTTGGAAGGTTTTCTGTGCAGTTAAGAAGGGATTGGATATTTATATTGGTTTTGATTTTCAGATTACATGATTTGAAAAAAAAAAGGTGAAGTAGACCTGTATTGGTTTAGGTCATAGCCTAAGTTGTCAACACGCAGGATGAGGCAGGCAGTTCTTAAACTAGTGGAGTTTTCTTCATTTGTGGATTTAAACAACAACAAAAACATGAGAAAATATTTTGTTTGTTCTTCCCTGCTGCAGCGCTCAATCTAGTCACAACCTGTTACAGGTTTAACACCCATAAAGCGCTTTAGTCAAACTCTTCAAATATTTTAAGCTTGAATGACAATTTCAATAGAGCTTTATATGAAAAAATGTGCACCCTTTAACTAGAACCAGAATGTTCTCAGTGTTTTGGCTTTCTGACGTCTTTCTGTCCCATAATCAACTTTAAGAGGTCCTGCAGGTGGCTTTGAGGTTGAGTGAGTTAACGATTAATAAGGATTTACGCAGCTTTTTGCGTCACTTTTTATTTCCAAATCATTTGCTAACAAGTCACCTAAGGGCTTAAAATCGACCAGGACAATAAACAGCAGGAGCCTGTGGTGAAATTGATGCTGATGAACAAAGAAAATAAATTATAGAAGTCGAAATAAGTATTATTTTAGTGGTTGTACTTGATACAATAAAAATTTGTTTTACTCTAAGAAATACAAAGAAACAATTCAAATAATTATTTTTCTATTCTAATTTTATGTAGAATCTACACTTTTCTCTTTATATTTAACAGAGTAATTATTCAGTTTATCAAATGCTGCTGTATGGCTTTTTCTCAAGAACGTTGACTCAAGTGGCTATCAGTCTTAATATCTTGGTTTTTTCAGAGTGTTTTTTTTTTTTCTTTTTATGTTACTTGTAAGTCTCTTTGAAGTTCGTCATTTGCAGCAGGAAGGTATTATATCTTCAAATATTATTGAACTAGAAGAGGAACAAATCCAGCCATTTCTGTGACCACGTTGAAGGTTTCTGTCTAAAGAGTATAGTTTCTTGTGTTGTTCTTACATGCTTTATACGCTTCAGGATCCTTTCAAACAAGATTATATCTTAAATAAACATTCAACTAATGACAGGTAGTGCCTTCCAAAGCAATAAAAATTTGTTGAATGTGAAATGATGGAGTATATTATTTTCTTTTTTTTTTTAAAACTGCACTCCCCTCCAGGGTACTTGATTGCATTCACTTAGAGGCAGTTCTTGTTTTTTTGAACAAAACTTTGACAAGCTTTCTTTTCTCTCTTCAAAATTTTCCTCACAGATTTCATGTAGTAGTACTTCTATAATTTGATAATCTTTGCAATTGGTGTTGAGTTTACTCCCCTGCTTCTACAGGCTCTTATAATGCCTGAGTCTTTTCTGCTGGAAGTTTGGACTTTGTGTAGGTAACTTGTAAGTCTATCACCATGTTTTTATAAGGCTGGGCTTTGACGTATTTGCAGTGCTGCAAACGACTTGGATTTCCTTTCCTTAGGAAGATACATGAATGTCTTAATATTCTTGAACTAAACACAGGAGAGCCTATGGGTCAACATGACAATTATCGTTATTCCTAAGCTAAACTGAAGTTAGTGTGATTTCTTCATACTTTTTTCTGGAAATTCATATTCTAGTTCTGATTAATTCTAAAGGTCTTCTCAGACTACACAGTTATTGCAGGACTGTATGATTTAAATGCTAAACCAGTAGGTATTTTGGTTTTATTTTTAGTTAAGAAAAGGAAAGAAGCTGAAACTACAGCAATTAAATGCCCTCTGTTTGCAGTTATTATTTTTTCTAAAATTGCTCTTGTGGCTCAAACAGAAGGTAGGTAAGTTGTTAATGTGATGCATGTTGTGCAGTATATAAATGAATTGAAGATGTCTATTAATGTTTGGATGCTACAGTTAGTACTTAAAAGAGTTTGGATGTGCAGTTTATATTATCATGTCACACCGTCTGATGATACATGATTTGATTTCTAGTAAAAATATTTCAGATAGTGTAATTTCAGTATGTTGAATAATGTATTAAATGAATGTGTAGCAAAATAAAGCTGCATTCTTCTGGCATTATCCAAAAATGCTGACGACAGTTAGGAGTAAAAGGGGTTTTTCTCAGCTAGATGGGCTCACCCTGTTTCTGTCGGAGAGAAGTCATCAGGAACTTTGATGGCAAGGTTTGTTCTGTTCTTTGCTTCTGCTATGGCTTACAAGTGAATGCTTTCCAGCCACTTGCTCTGGGAGCTTTCGGTGTGGCTTTATCCCTCACGGATCAAGTTGTGTACTGGCATCCTCTGTTGCATTTTACCTTTGGACTTGGGCCCACTGAACATGGGCTTATTACTGTGCATTTATGCAACTTCAGTGGTCCTAGATGAATTCACAGCAGAGCCAGGCACTGATCTTCAGCACAAACAGAATTGTACCTTCTGCTGCGTAGAGCTGCCCACTCAGTCCTTCGCAAGGAGAGAAGCTGTCACGGCTGCAGGGCCCAGTGCCTTTCCTGCCCACCAACTGCTCTAGAGCTCTTCCCTCTGCCCTCTCTAATGCTGTTTAATGGCTTTTCAACAAAGAATTTGGAATGTTATTCATAGCAACAGGATATTTTGCTGCTTCTGTCATATAAGAAAGGGTTTAAACTTGTATTTCCCCCGTGGGAAGACAAAAGGTAGAAATCGCAATGCAGCACAAGATCAGAGATACTGATAAAAATGAGGACGTGGCCAAGGCAGCAAACATGCATTGCTTCACCATTGCCCCTGGCAAGCTCAGGCTTAGATGGTCCTGTCACCACTCTGGCTGTTTGTTCTTCATAAAAACTTGTAGCTGAAGCACTTGTTCCCTCTTGAGATGAACTTCGTTCAGCTTAGACAAGTGCACCAGCTGATCTTAGGGAGGGGGAAGCGCCAAAGCAAAAGAAACATAACTAGGTCTGTGTTTTGAACAATGCTGCGTCTAAAATGTAATGGTTATTCTGCAGCATCAGAAATGAAACTACATTACAAAGTTATGTGCACTGCAGTTTAAGTGAATACGGCAGTAAAATGCTGTTGAGGGGATTAAAAGCTGCCCTATCTTTATAAAATAAATTTACTGTTCGTAGTCAGTTGTAGATTGAAAGGGCAGTTTTTGCTTGTTGCTTCTTGTTCTTTTTTTCTTTTTAGCATTTGCTGCTGCTCACTGGAGGGAAAAGCCTACTGGAAAATTAGGACAGTTCTGTAGCTGAAAAAAACGTGTTCTCAATATATAATAGAGTATAATTTTCTATTTAAAAGGTACTTGCAGGCAATTTTTGTGTCCAGTACCTTTCTTCCACTCAGGATCAAGTACTAAAAATGGGGTAGACAACTCAGCAATGAAAACACTGAAGTGTATGCAGTAAGCTGTTTTTGCCACACCTTAGGTACTCCTGATGATCAATACGTAAGAATTTTTTTGGCAGGTTTTTTCCCGTTACTCTTCTTTTTTCTTCAGATTTGTGCCACCTAATGCTTTTTCTTTTGGAAAAGAACAGGTGTTAAATGCTAACATTGTTATCATTTTTCATTATTACTTAGTGTCATTTGAATCAGTGTTTAAAACTCTTAAGTTTAAAACTCATTATCTTAAAATTTTATAACCAAAGGTAGGTAAACTCTACAAGGGGCTGCAGACAAACTGGTCTTATTTTGGCTGCGTGTTTTCTTGGAGCAACATCTTGAGCAAGCTTTTAATTGTGAGCAAATGTTATTGTGTATGTTTGCAGACATGCAGAGCACGGTATGAATGTGGAAATTACTTAGCTCACATTCTGATCTCTGAAGTGGAAATAATGCCTCTTCTCCCAGGCATACTTAACAAGGTGCTCAAGACAGAAATGATTTGAGATGAACAAGACTTGCTGTTCATGTGAAAGAGATTTATTAGTGACTATGTGAGCAGGTGACAGGCTCTGTCCAAGCTGCCTGCTGAAGGGAAGAGGGGGAGCACCACATCAGGAGAATTTCTTCTCGGAAGGACCAACCTCCTTACTCCTTTTGGGTGGCAAGCTTTGAATTGTGCATCTTCAGAGACAAATCTCAGGGTGAGGCTTAGGGGACCTGTGGTCTCCTTAGCAAGAATCAGAATAATGTACATTTTGTACCCAAGTGACAGGGTAGAGGGTTTAATTGGTGGTACCTCCTTACAAATCCTCATCACAGCTACAGCTCGTGCTGTCGTCACACGTCCAAGTTGCAGCTCTAGAATTGTGAGCTGCTGGATGTGCTCAATTAAACGATCATAGTTTTTGCAAAGGAGCGTCTTTCTTCTAACGTCATTTTTGTACATGATATGACCTCTTTTGTAAAAGTCCCTCAGCATTTCATCTATCCTGAAATAGAAAATGTTATCATTTATGGTTATATTTTGGCAAGATTGTATGATTGGACTTTATTTAGAAAGGAAAATGTTAGTAACACTCAATGCTAGCACTCGATTGGGATGGTGTAGTCATATCTAGGTGGGACTCTGGCTAAGTTTGGGCAACCTACCCTCAGGGCAGACTTTCTGTCTCTAGCCACGTGTGTTACCTTAAGAGCATTGTCCATCCCCTTCCCTGTGGATGCAACTGCAGTTTGCACAGCTGTTTGCACAGCTAAACCTCGCTATGTGGGCATGGATTCAAGTAGTAAGCTCCACACATGCACCACAGCTTTGTCCATTATCTGGGTGGCTCTGTCACTGAACCTGGAAACTGTTGGGTATACAAGTGAACTGTTGGGTATACAAGTATGGCCTGTGATTTGCAGCTTTTACGAAACTAAATGTAAAGAGAATATTTTGTTGAATAGTTGCTCTGTAGAAGGAATTGAAAAGCAAGGGAAAGCCACTTGCTGCTTAATGTGTTTATTAGAGGGAATCAAAGATGTATCGCAACGCAGATTTTTACAACTTGAATTTTACTAGACTGTCTTTTGGGTAAAGGTACCTTAAATGTTTAAAAAATGTGACTTTAACTCAAAATTGCATACTCTGGTTTTGGCCATATGTTTTGAAAAATCAAAGAGAAATAATATCCGCCTTGTTTTGCCTTCTCAAAGCCATGTAAGAGGATATTATGAGGTAGAAAATACTATTTTTGTTCTGTCTATCACCTTTGTTAACATTTTATTAGGCACAAATCATGTAGTTTCGGGTTGCATAGTGACAATATGGTTCACAGTGTATTCTATTTTTATAACTTTATTTAAAACTGACATGTAACTTGCTGTACCTGAAACCCCAAGTGAGCCAGTTATTGGAGTGTAACAAAGTTTTGACGTCAGAACTGCTATTTATTCCACTGGCAGCCATTAGCGATGCATTACCCTTTGGCACTCGTGTTTTCAGAAACATGGTTAAATTTTTATGACTGGTTCTGGCCAATTAGGATTCTTTCTCAATATAGAAATAAGGGAAGAGATTTTTTTTTTTTACAACTTACTAAATGTAGCTTTCCAAAACCAACAGCATAAAAATATGAATTATTGCACCGAGTTCACCAGACATACTATGGAGCCACACTTCAGACGGACAGCTTGCTGTCCACGTGTGTTTGAGAGGCAGGGTTTAAGCGGGGCTGCCTTGACAAACGCATGAACCTTTATATTAGAATTTAATGTAATTACAGCTGAGTCATGCTCGTAGGTCAGTCTGGTAGCTTTAGTAGGATGTGAAAGGGCCTGAAGACATAAGGTAGAGTGAAGGACAGAGAGATAGGGTGTGTGGAGGAAAACTGGGCAGAGGGGGTGGACTTGGCAAAAACAAGTGTCTTGTAGAGAAATTTCAGGACAGGTTTTGGTTGCTGGCTTTTTGTCCCCCAAAATTTAATCTTCAGCAACACCCAGACTTCAGAGGGTTGGCACAGTGCATGCACTACATGGAGAGTGGGATGGAGCAGCTGCAGGAGAGGGTGCTGTAGGGTCTGACTCCTCCTTGCTGGTTGGGGATTGCTGCCTGTGTTCTAGCAATAAGAACCGCCATTGCATACAAACAGAACCTACAACAGACACCCCTTCCTTCTGTGTCATCCTCGGTGATCTTCTCCCAGGGGACTGGAGATACACACCATGTATTGGCCCACAAAGTTGCAGTCGCCTGCCTACAAAAATTACAAAACGCTTGCTTGTACGTGTTGCTTTACCACTGTACTGTAGATTTGTTTTGAAGGGAAGCTTCTTCATATAAGAAGATTTTTTCCATTCCTGAATTGTATTAAGGAACTTGCGTTCTTTAGATCAGTAGTGAAAATATTCTCAGCTTTTGTCATAGGTTGTTTCCTGCAAACATGCTTCTTTGAAAGTCTCTGATCTTTATTATAGTAGGCCAACTTTAATATTAAAATATTATATTGTGCATGTGCAATTTGCAAGACTTGGGATAGTCAGTTTTGGAAATCTGAATAGCGACTGTAGACTTTTGTTTGCTACTGTACATGCAAGAATCAGGGAAAAGATCTCCTCTTGAAGAGCTTCCTGTGGAAAATGAAATTACAGTAACATCTTGAAAAGTTCTTAAGCAACTGTTCAACATAAATTAATATTTAGGCTGTTTCAACCTCCAAAATCTAGAAACCTGGCAAAGTTGGATATCCCTGATGTGCAGGTTTTTGTTAATCACGAGATAAGGTTCTTGAATGAAGAAATTTTCATTTCAGAAATTTTAATGTAAATGCCCACTAATTTCCTTTCTCATGTGTTGTTATAACACAGGCAATAGTTTCACAGTTTTGCTGTAGTTTAAATTCATTTTTTTCTTTGCTTTCCCTTCCCCCAAAAAATCAGGTATGCCTTGCAAAAACGCTGTCCTTTTAGATGAATCTGCTCAAGAGTATTCATCTCTGATTCTATGATCTCCGTCTATATGCTACTTTAACTTTTATAGCTGAATATTTGTAATTAATTCAGGCACAGTAGATTTTTCTCATCATCACAGGAATGAGCAAAGTGTGTAACTTTGTTAGTGGTGCTCCACAATTTAATTTCAGATGGTTTGTATGAACATTCACTGTTTCATTGGGAACCAGACTAGACTAGAGATGCAAGGTACACAAGTGATTATTTATTGAAAATCCAGTAGGTGAGGGGTTGTAATGGAAAGGTTTTTGTGAAGAACTGAGTCGTATCTACAACCTGGCGTCTTTGCTCTCTAACTTCAGTTGCAGTTTGGGAAAACTATGATGTCAGTGTAATGGGCTTCAGAGGTTGATCTCCATTTGTGCAGAATTGTGACCTTCCAGTGATTTCATATGACTTAGATGGGATTTCTTTGTAGTGCGTATATTTAATTTGATCTCTCTCTGTATTGATGTAATGGAGAAGAAGCATGGCTCGTAACTATTAGGGTAAATATTTATTTACATTGATAGAGGAGAAATAATAGCAAGAAATCAGCATCCTAAGAAAAGACAAGACTCCCTCAGAAAATAGGAAAAGCTTTTTAAGTGGTATTTTCTGTGGTGAAAACCCATTCATTGTTCAGAGACCATTGAAATTATAATGTCTTGAGAATGCCTAAAGGGTTGCATTGGTTCTTTGTGGAGGCGCTGTGGGGAAGAATATGGAAAAGAGCAGAAAACTCAGGAACGTGAGGACAACTCAAAAAATATAGGAACTTGAAGGATCAAGAGCAGTCTAGAAGACAAGAACTGTATGTGAGTTTTGCTGAGAAAAATGGAGTGTCGGAAAAATACTAAAAGCCTGAGCAACCTGAATAATTCATGATTGAATGGGATAGGACATTTTTAAGACTGGTTATATGAGTCAGAGGTGAAATGAATGGGAAAGATGTAAATGTGGAATGTGACAGGTGGTTGAATATTGACCGTTCAACAGCAGTAGCTAAAATTTGGGGGGAAGTCAGGGATAGCCAAGAAACTCTAGAGGAGTCCTCAGGGTATGTCTTCATGGTGTCTAGTTCTAGTTGGAAGCATTGAGTGAAAGATTTTGGATTTTTTCTTTAGAGGAAAAAAAAAAACCAACCTACATGGTTGTTCACTTCTGTCTTCCCTCAATTTTTGCTCTACAGCAAAAGCATATATGCTCTCTCTTACAGTTGCCATGGAAAATACTGTGGCTTTATGCCTCTGTGTCCACTTCAGCATGAAATCGATCAGTGAAATGCTTCGAATTGTGAGCTGGTCCCTTCTGACTCTGCTCATCTGCAGAGTCTGGAGCCTCCTGGAAAATACCCACCTTTTTGGGTTTGTTGTAAAATGTGTTCAGCTTTGAGCTAAAATTTCCCATTTCTTGTTCGAAATGGGAAATAGTTGCCTGTGTCTGAATACCTTTCTTTTAATTTATGGGAAATTGTGTAATGTTTTCTGTCGTATTTGGCCAGCCAAGGTTTTCTGAAAAAAATCCTCTGCACATTTTGTGCACTTAAAAAAGGAAACATGGATGATTAAAGTCCTGTGGGTAATGACTTCTGGTGCTCAGGAAGCAGTCTTGCAATATGTATAATAGAAAAAAGAAATGTGGTTTCTTTATGTTATAGTTTTTAAAAAAACAATCTATATAATTCATGTCGTTTTTCTGAGGAGGTTTTTAGATAAGTTTTATATAAATGGCAGTTGGTTAGAGGGACCAGGGATACCAGTGGCATTCATGATACTGAAGGAAGGAGAGTCAAAGGTGCAGACTCAAGCAGAAAGTTTTTCTGTATGTCCAAAAATCTGGTTTATCAGCGTGGAATACCACCCTAGTAGTAATTAGGCAGAAAGAGTAGGCACTGTGATCTCTGCCTTTCAGAAAACATACTTGGGAGATTGTTGACTTCAGGAGTAGGAGACGGGGGCTCTTCTGCCTGTATTTCTAGCACAAAGAAACAAATGGTTGATAAAAGAAAGAACTCCGTGATGCAGACTTAAAATTATCAGGAAATAAGACAGCCAAGCTAAAATCTGATCAGTCACTTTCTAAGGTGTGAAATCAGATGTTGCCACCTTTGAATTTTAAGTGCAAATTTCCTGATCAAACATGGGAATGAAAGAACTTCAACCCTGAATGATTTCCAAACAGAATTTGAAGCAAATAAATCATAGTTTTTGGAAACATGTCTAGAAATTAGAAACAATGTCAAGAAATTACCTGGTTGATTTTCTTGATCTAAAAGAAAATCAAATATACTTCTGACATTCCTAAACATTGGTTTCTTTTTATTTTCTTAGAAACCTTCTTAAGTAACAGGAATTGCATAATTAATCTATCTTGGTGATTTTGTGTGGTTTCTGCGTGAAATATTTTTCCTAATATCTAGTTTAGAACTGCTTTGCTGCCACTTTAGCCAGGTATTCCTTGACTTGCTCTCACTCGGCATGCAGAATGACTGAATACTGATGTCTTTTTTACAACTTCTTACGGAGATAAGCATCCTGATCCCCTCCAGCCTTCTTTTATCCAGAATGAAAAACAAAACAAACCGCAATTTTCAAAGTTTCCATATGAGTCATGTTTTCTAACCATGTTTTTGTTGGTCCCTGAGTCTCTTTCAGTTTGTTGACTACTTTTTTTTAAAGCACCGTCTGTAAAACTTGGCCCGGTACTTTAGGTGATACTTGATTAGTTCTGTCACATGGAATACTTGACTCTTAATTTTGTTTATCGGACTGTGCTAATTACGCTATAAATATATTTGCCTTTTTTCCTAATAGCATCATCTTCAAATGAAGGGTATTTTATTGAACAATGTAATTCTCCAATTTTGGTGTGGTGCTTGGGGTTTTGGGTTTTCGCTGTTGTTCTAGTTTTTTGGTTTTGGGTTGTTTGTTTGTTTCCTTTCTTTTCAGAATTAAGCTGGTTTTGCCATCTGTGGTTTTTCAGCTATGAGCTGTCCTGAACTTAAAAAATGTGTTGTTGTTCTGTCATTATAGAAAAGAATGACTTGTACCAGGCCCAGGATTGGTGCCTGTAAATTTCCTCTTGGGTCACCTTCCAGATTGGCTACAGGCTGTTTATAATTCCTGGTTTGATGTTGTTAAACTACAGAAATTTCCACGAAAACTTCCTAGTTTGCTATAATATTATGTGGAACATTTGAGATCTAACACTAACTGTGCTCTATACTCACTACCTGCAATCTGTAATTTTTGTAGGGGGAGAAGAAAAAAAGAAATTTGTCTTAACCAAAATATGGGCTTCCTGCAAAATTCCTATGTAATTTTTTTTCTCTCTTTACATATTGGTTTCTCAGTAGCTTCAAAAGAGAGATGGTTGATGCCTCAAGCCTGCCAGTGCTTAGGAGGCATTTGGACAATGCTCTTAATAACATGCTTTAACCTTTGGTGAGCCTTGAAGTGGTCAGGCAATTGCACTTAGGTGGTCGTTGTAGGTCCCTTCCAACTGAAAATTATTCTATTCTATTCTGGTTTTCCAGTCTTCTGTTTTCAGAGTGTTTTGTAAAGCGAGCCAGGAGCTACCTGGGAACATGAGCCTGTGTGATGATGGAATCTGTCATCTGGATTCCCAGATGCACAGTTATAAGCCCTGCCTGCATTAGCATGTAGCGTGATGCAACAGGAGTGCCGATGCTTTTGACCTGAACTCTAGATCTCATTTTGCAATCTTTGCTGTTGAATACTCTTATCCCTAGGACTGGATGCCCCATAGTGCACAGAGCACATTAAACACTCATCTTCGTGTTTAGATTCTTTGGACAGGAATTCAGGTCATGTGCACTGAAGCCCCTCTGGTGCAAACCAAAGTGCAGTAAGTGAAGGGTGATCAGAAGGCTCACTTCTGTCCTGTCTAAAGCCCTGGAGTATCACTTGCCATACACCCGTGCTTCTGACAAAGGCTCTTGGACTACCAGCTTCCTAGCTATGAGAGAAATCTGGTTCAGGTCCTCAGGATTATCAGTGGGAATTTTCTCACTTCAGTTAATATACTGTGAAGATACTTATATAGAGAGAAGACGTGCCAGACCCGTATTGTGCAAAATGTCATTCTACTCTTCTGTTTTCTTCAATTTAGATGGGATCTTAGTGTTTGCTGGAGTGATCCCCAAAGAGGTGGTATCAGGCAAACAAACAATAAAGATTAATGGTGAGGAACATTTTTTGAGAAGACCCTAAAATATCTTTTATGTTATGTAAGCCTTTGCCTGAATTGATTTGCTCAGCTCCTTCTTTGTAAGAAGAACGATGCGAAATAACTGTAGTGAAATGAGCATGTCTCTTCCCCCCGGTCTAACAGAACCAGAACTCTCTGATCATCTTTTTAGCTGACAGTATCTTCTGTAACGTTGTATTCGTTCATCTGTGGATCGGATAACTCCCTGGTTTTATGGGCAAAAGCAGTATGACATCAGAACCGCTTCATGTAGAGAAGTCAGTCCAAGTGCATGAGTGTTGAGCATGGAGGAAGTTCTTTGGCCAATAGTTTCTGAATTCTTTTGTAAGACAAAACCAGCACTGGGATCGCGTAAGGATTGCTTCTATAAATCAAATCGAGCTATACACTTAGTAACAAATCTAATAACCATACTGTGAATATAACACAAATGTCATTGGTATTGGAGGAGGTGTGTGCGGATGGAATTTACTGTAGCACACTGATGGCAGTATTTTGCAGAGTAAAACTGGAGATGTGCTTATCCTAACGTTAACGAGTTCTGCTGCGTGGTTCTATTGAATTCTGTTTGGCTTTATTTGATATTTCATTATTGGAAATACTGTGTCTTTCAAGTTTCTTTTATAGAAGTTTTTCAAATGGAGTTATACTTAATGTTATGGTGTGCCACCTTAGGGAAGAGGATACTCCAGATAATACATTATGCTGCTGAAATCAAACAGTAAGTTATTTATTTAGTGTTTCCCATGGGAGATTTGAAGCATTTCCAGAGCATGTTGTAGGAGCACTGGTGGAGCCACCTAGTGTCTTTTGAAGAATTTAACGTATTGCCTGTGTTTTTGCCACAGCGAAGAGAAGTTTATTCAAAATAAAAGGGTGATTTTTTTCACTTGAGATGCTGGTGTTAGTATTGATCTTGATGTCAGTATTCCAGCTTGCAAACAGGAGCACAAATACATTTATATAGTAACAAAAGTGGAGTGAGGATTATTCTACTCTGTAATGATTTCTTTCTGCTAAAAGAATATTGAAGCAAATGGACAGCAGTGAAGCTCCATTTACTCCTACTTGCAAAGAGGCCACATCATAACTGAAAAATAGCTATTTTGAAAATGTGCAAAAATACTAAGCTGTAAACCAGTTTGTTTACAGTTTTATTCTTAATTTTTCATGTCACCAGGTAATAAGTGATTGTTTTATATTCTGCCAAGAATCCAACATCAAAAACTGAGTCTTATTTTGCTAGCCTGATACGGAAAACGAATCTGCTTGAAGTAAATATTTGAATGGTTCAGGACTAATTCTTTAGCTTTCTGTGTGACAAAACCCAAAGAAGGAATAATGTTCTAGAGGTGTGTCAAACTAAGCTTGTTTTATAATTGGACTAAATATACAGCTGCTTTATCCTAATTTCAAGTTTATCTTTATAATTTTTGAAAAAACATTAAGCACAGGACCAGCTATCTATAGTATTATTGAAGACTTAAATAATTTAATATCCTTTACCAATTTTATGAATAACTTGGCTTAAAACTTTTCCCCTGCCTGAAAGGCTGCCATAGAGCTGGAGTTCTTTGGAGTTTCTAGAACATGAGCTAAAAGGCAGGAAATTCCACTTAGATTTTAGGGGGGTGGGAATTGCCATAGGGGTGATAGTACTGGAACAGGTTGCCTGGAGAGCTTCTGGAATCTCTATCTTTGGAGATGTTCCAGGCTCAGCTGGACCTGGCCTTGATCAACCCCATCTAATTAGACTTGCACTGAGCAGTGAGTTGGACTAGAAGACCTCTGAAGGTCTCTTCTGACAAATTATTCTCTGAATCTGTAACTCTCAGGTAAAAAGATGACACCTCAGGAAAAAGGTCTCCCTGATAGTCTAAACACTGGTGGATCAAATGGATTCTTGCATAATTTCCAGGTTTGGAAAGCTCCCTAAATAAATGCCTAAGGAGTAGTACTTGCCTTCTGAAGCCTGTCAAGATCATGCTACTCTGTTTTCTAGCACCTCAAAGGGTGCTTACCCATGGGAATTACCTTTAACTATTTTACTTACAAGATCCTAGCCCCTAATAAAGCTGGCAATACAAAGGCAAGTATTTGTGTAATCGAGGAGTCGGCTACTATGCAAAAGAGATGGAAAACTGCTCATAAAGGTAGAGAAATACAGCCTACAAAGTCCCAAGCCATGGAGCAGGAGGTGAAAATGTTCCTTTCAGACAAGTCAGTTCTCTTTATTGTGGTTGGAAAGGAATGTAGTTAAAGTACCACTGGCATGAGTTGGTTTGGGATTTGGGCGGAGTTTTCGGAGTTTTGCACAACACTCCTTGTGTATCACATCAAGTTAGTGCCTGTAGACTGTATTCCCACTGTCTATGGGCAAGAAGATACTGAACTTTTCCTTCAGTAATGATCAGAGGTTCTTGACCTTGTGATCTAATCATCCTTTTGTAGCAGCGAAAGGGTTTGGGAGTTGTTGCCTCTTCTTCTGAATTTAAAAAACCTAAAAGTCATTTTATCTGGGAGTGGTGTCTTTTTTGAGTTTGCTATCAGTAAAGAGCAGTTTCCAGTCAATACCTGTGTTATAGTTGGTTCAGAAATCCCCAGTAATCACTTTAGGGGAAAAAATAAAGGAAAGAAACCCTTTCAGTGCTGATATTGTATTTATGCATTCAATTTAGGCTTTCCTAAAAATAAAATGTAATGTTTATACCTCTGGGTATGTTATTCTTAATGTGAAGCATGTTTATACAAATGTAAACAGTGTCATGTTTACATATATGTCTTGATAAGTTTAAGTAGATGTTTTCAGGGTGAACTTTACGAAGGAGAATTGCAAGAGCTGTTCAAATATAAACATGCAGTAAGAGCCTTCTAAATCATTGAATCCGATTGCCTGGTATTGCAAACCGCTGCATAATTTAATCTCCTTCATTGTGCTCTGTCTTAAAAGTAATTAAAGTTCCATATGCAGTGCTCCAGCTATTCTAGAGTCTTAATTTTTCATTATATGATACTTTTTTTAAATTTCCGGTTAAAGTAGTTACCTAATTTAATTTGAGTTGCATAAAATTAACTAATACTTGATTAATACCTATTAGCTCTTTTCTCTCCCTGGCATTTAAAATACTCAGTGGAGAATATTAACATCTGTTCTTGGCTTTCTTTTTTGTATGCAAAACAAGTCTGGGGTTTTTCTAATACTTTCATCTCATAATAATAGCTCTCATTTCGTCTTGTCATCCTATTAGAGCTTCTCTGTGCCAATTCCACTTGGAGTTGCTCTTTTAGGTAAGGCTCCTGCAACGGCGTACAATACTCTGGGTGAAGTCGTACCATTAATATGTTTTTATTCATTATGGAAAGACCTCTGACTTGTACATCTGAGGCTTTTGTTTTGCTTTTGATGGCTGCATTTGCACTGCTGTTGGGTGTTCATTTCATGATCAAGTAGAACTCCCTGATCCTTTTCTTCACCGTTATGCCCACATGATGAGCTTCCAGCGCACGCAAGGGTTTTTTCTGGCACTTCAGCACATGATTTCAGGTGTGATGCTTTTCAACTCACCACAGTTCTCTTTGGTCATTTCTGTGAGCTTTGTCATCCTTGACTGGTGCATTTGAAACAAATTTAACTGGATTGACGTTGCCACTTCTAGGTGACTAGAACCTTGACTACACGTGCTTTTTTGCTTATGGGGTTCTAAGGCTCATGTTTCATGATGGACTTAAGCAACAGCTTCTGTTCTGGTAGCCTGGCAGTCCCATTTGTATCGTCCCTCATCACTTGGTCTATATGGTGTGCTTTTAACTTAAGCTGTTCGTTTTGGCTCCCTCTGTTGATTATGCAACTGTTGAGTTACCTTTTCCTCCTGTGGAGGTGTCTCACTGTCCTGTTTTACCTCTGGATGTTGTCTTTTTTCACAAGTGGGGCTTTTTGGGTTTATTTTCCCAGTAAAGAGAAAGAGAGCAGTAGTTTAAAGTTGTGTGTACTTCCAGGACCAAACATTATTTGATTAAATATTCTCTTATTTCTCCAAGTACTTACAACTTCAGACTTTGTTGGCATCTGCAGTGGCAAGTAACTACGTTGCACATGTAGTCTGTATACGTAAAAAAAAATACAAGCGGTTGAAATTGGGATCTTTCACCAAAACCGTTAATTATTCTCATTTCCTATATTTCGTTAAAAGATAATTTGCACAGCTTCTGGATGTTGACTGTGTAGGAGGGAAGTCCATTTGAGTGCAGCATCTTATGACTTGTATAAAATAAAAAAAGCAATACACAAAGCAGTGATAGTCAGGAAAGATCGTCACTGGTGAAATGCAGCTGAATTTGCCAGATTTTTTAATAAGATATTCGTGAATGAGGTAACAGAATAAGAATTTAAAATAGAATTTCCCATAAGATTCTGTGTGGACGCTAACCAGGTGGTGTCTACAGAGCAGCAAGATGTTAATGCTTTCTAAAGAAACTAATTTTATTTTTATGATTGCATTCTGAAATTGAAATTTTTAAATTAGAAAAAAGGTCAGGGTTGCTGGGAAAGCAGATTGCTGCCAAATTGTGCTTTAAGGCAACAGTTTAAATCAAAAGCATTCTTACGGTTGTTAATATTCCATTATTATGTATAACTTCAGTAGTTTTTCAGAATTTAATGCTTACCAGGGTACCTGTAAGTATATTATCTTAGGGGAGGTACCTAACTTTTCAGATACAATATTTGAAAGTCCTGACTTGCTTAAGGTTTTGATTTGATGAACAAGTAGAATGCTCCCTTTTAAATATGCATATACACCTTGTAATCTTTAGTAGGATTAAGCAAATTATTTTCTTTCCAGTAATGGATTGCAGTGGTATGAGAAGCACATGTAGATTTAATTTTCATTTTAAGTGCTTTGTAGTTTGGAATAAATTTTTGGAGTTGGTAAATTCAGAATAACAAGTACAATTTAACAAGGTGAAATAACTTCATTTTGTAAAGGATGGATGGTAGAAGCAAAGAAGTCCTTGGTGTAGGGTTTTCTGCCTGGCTGTAAGGGTCACTCTCATTTTAAAGGAAGGAGCTCACCAGTGAAGTACTACGAGGTTTCATGGGTAGGGTATCCAGCCTGTTTGTTTATACATGATCTGAATAAGACAATAAATTGGTGGCATAATAGCTGATGATTGTTGGTTAGGCAATGTTATCTAATACAGCAAAAATGAAGACTTCCTCTGAAGAATGGCAAAATCTTACAAGTCATACAGGTGAAAAGACATAGCTAAGTATAGAGTGATGGGTGCCTCAAGGCATGTTAGGTCACTTACGTAGCGATGGGCTATGAGCTGACCAGTCAGTAATGAAATGCAGGGCTTAAAATATGTAGTTCTATGAAAACTTAATGCTTGGTGTTCCTGGTGGTTAGAAGAGCACGCTAAAAACTACAAGGAAAGGAACAGAGAACAGAACAGTTGGTGTTAGCCTGTCATTTACACCCATGATATGACTGTATTTTTAATTTTATGCACAGTCCGTGTTCCCCTGTCATCTTGGTACAAGCAAAGATACAGAAGAGCAAAGCTTTGTGGCTTCGATAATTTCCAGCTGAGTGATGCCCCTACTTCACTTCTGCCCTAATTCACATTCCTCTTGTGTTCTGTTTCTCATATTTCTCCTTCCCACAACTGGGAGCACGTAGCTGGGAGATGTGAAGCTGTCCAAGTGATGGGCAGGCAGTTTAATGCTTAAGGTGGAAGTCAATTAGGAATATAGACATGCTTTTATATGAGATAGCTTAGATAGGAATGGCAGGAGGGAAGAAAAAATTATTTGCTTCATTTGTAATAAATTCTTGATGCCAGGTGTATTCATCCTTAGTGTTCTAAGGCTTAACTCCTGTGTTAAACAGGAAATAAAAATTATGTAGGGCTTTATCAGGCCACTCCAATACTGTCAACTGCTGAATAATTAAGGGAAGAAAAAAATACTTCTGTGGCTCAGATTGTTTTTCCATTTATTATGTCATAATATTGCCATTGTGTCTCAAGGTCTAGACTCGTATTTTGTTAGTAAGGCAAAGGTTATGCAAATATATTCCAAGTATTGGCAGGAGCAGGTCTGTCAAAGCACCAATTACGCATGATCTTGAGCAAGCTGTCTCCATGAATAGAGCCCTTCAGAGTGCCGGAGTTTGTGATGTGGAAAAGTATTGTGTAAATTTGCTTTGTTAGCTAAAGAAAATGTAACAGTGGTTTCTTTTATTACTCAGTTCTGCAGGGAGGAAAAAGACATAGTTTTTACATGCTCTGTGTCTGTGTTGTTGTAACAGTCTTACAAAGTGTAAATCAAATTGTGATAGGAGTCATTTTAAAACAATTCAACATGTGGGTCGAAGGTAGGAGTCACCTTTTGACAGTTCATTAAATGTCACTTTCTAAATTATCAGTGTACCTTTTAGTCAGCTAACAAATGCACACCCTTGGAAGTTGTCCCCAGTCTGAAACCTGAATATCCTTCTGGATTCCTCTGAGGCTGGGCATTAACGTGGGGAAAAGGATGATGCGATCTGCTCATTCCCTGCGTATTGGAAAAATCTGTGATGATCGTCGCCACAGATTTTAGTGGTTTTATATTCATGGGCTAAAAAATGTTTATACATAGCTTTTATGTTTCTGATGTTGATTAGTACTTTTCAACTTGCTGATGTATATCCAGAATTTCTTTCCATATTCTATGGTGTTTTGGCAACTGAATTAAACAGAACTTTTCTTCTTTCTAAGGCCAGTAGCAACATTTCTTTTGAGTTCAGTGAAGCCCCATTTTGTCTTTAATGAAAGTATGAATTTATGTGTGGGTTGTTGGGGAATGGAGAGGAGATGTTTAAAAAGATATCTTTTAAGGGGCTAGTATAGAAAGAATAAGGAAATAATGCATAAGATTTATCAACTGTAAGGAAAGTTGCTTTACTACCTTCTGTTAGTGAAAAATAATCTTAGAACTTAAATGATGAGATGAACATTGACCCCTAAAAAGTGATCATGCAAACTGTCAGCAGAAATGCTGCAAGACCATAGAAGAAATCTTGCAGTAGTTGTTAAAGAAATAGTGATTATTAGGAGAGCTGAAATAACAGGCAGATTCACTGATGTATGGAATGTACACATACCAGATCTGATGGGGCACTGTGGTTTCTGTGGCTGTGGAAATGACTGTGTGAAGACTCTTCTTGCATAAGAACTGTGCTGTCGCCTGTCAGATGCCACTTACGGCTGAATGGAAGTAGAACCATGTGTGGTTTTGCTTGCAAAACAAAAACCATCCACAAGTGGTGCAGCAGGACATTGCTGCATCAGTAGAGACTATAAATCCTCCTAGGATTTGTCTCCTTTTTTTTTCTGTCCAGTTATTCTTCACAACTGTAATTTGCATGATCATGGGAAATGAGCTTTTTTGTTTTTAAAGTGCATCTGGCAGTTTTGGTGCCTGAGTCACCATTTTGCCCAGCAGATTCTCTGCTCTGTCATCTTTATTTGCGCTGCACTGTGTTCCTTGGAGGTTGTGTGAGAACAAGAGAGGGAATGCAAACCAGAAGAAAAAGGAGTGTAAAGAAAGCTGGCCAACTTTAGCGTTCAAGTCAGTGTTAATAAAGCTGAGGGTCACTGTGAATGCTTGGTAGACCTGAGATATTCAACTGTTCTTGCATTGTGTCCCCTGAACCTTGTAAAACTAGACTGTCCTATAGCTGTGAAGCCCGAACTACCATATACTTCAAACTAAAATCCCCAGATGGGCCAATGTAAAGTCAGAGAGATGTTTATGATTCTTCTGATGGATGGTGTCTTGTCCTTTGCGGTGGCAGGTCTCATGAATGAGAAGCAAATCATTCTAATGGCTTGATTTTCTTGGCACATATGAATGATGACAGTATGTTACATATTTTACATTTATTATGTAATAAAGCTGGCGTGCATAACAATGTTGCATATTTTATAACAAAGACTTGAACTCTGGCTAGCAGCAAATTGAATTAAATAATCTAATTTGCTCTTATTACTCAACAAAACTTTGTGTTACTTAGGAAACTTAAAAAATACACTTTCTCAAATTGTGGCGAGGCGTATGTTGTGCTGGTTCAGCCACCATCATTTTATGCTGCCATTAGTTGCCTGATCACACAGGCCAACGCTGAACTCAGCAACAGCCCCTCAGACGACTTCTTTCAGACAGTCCTGCCATGAGCTCCTGTGGGCCCAGCTCCTCCACTGCCCACTGTGGTGCCAGCATCACCTGCTGGACACAACAGACAGAGATGGCTCC
>JAVSBS010008884.1:37368-47529 GCA_033124195.1 Coracias cyanogaster | reverse complement strand
AAAACAAATGAACATCAACAAAATCCCTGAGGAGTGTTATGTGTAAATACAGCACAAGAGGTGCTCCGGGGCTCTAGAAGCCTTTTAACTTGATAATCTTCTGGCCCCGCTTTTGGACATGCTGTTATGAGGAGACCAGCAAGAATCCTGAAAACCAGGTCTACCTTAGAAAGAGGTTTCGGTTAAACAGCACGTTCTATGAGACTGCCCTCTGAAGCCTTCCTTATGACAGGCCAAAACCACAGGGCTGGGCTCTGACTCAAAAAGTGTGAGTGTTTTGGTGAACACCAGAGTTGTTGATCTGTGGTTTTACATGTAGACATCTAATGTTGTAAACTGCATGTTTTCCCAAGATCAGTTTCAGAAATCATGCTCAAGAAGCGCTGTTCTAGCCAATCCAGTTTCTTTGTTTCCTACGATCAGGTTATCACTATCTTTTCTGCCTCAAACTATTACGAAGAGGGGAGCAACCGGGGAGCATACATCAAACTGAATCCTGAACTGATTCCTCGGTTTGTGCAGTACCAAGTCAGCAAGGACACATGCAGGCAGAATCTTCGGGAGAGGTAAAGCTGTGTGTTGTATGCAGTGAGCAGGGACTCAGCATATTGCGAGTACCTGCCACAAATCTATAGCTTGATTGAATAATTGAATAGGCATCTCTTTCCCTTTTCCTTTTTTTTCTGTTTTACAATTTAAAAATTAATACGATACACAAAACGTGTTCTAAGTGCTCTAACTTGGTTTCCTGAGAAACTCCCAAAGGTAATTAGACGTGTTAAGATGTTAGAACAGACAATTGTCAGGGACTCATAAAAAGCCTGCACCTGTCTGTCAGGTCTACTTTAAGGCTGCAGCATTAATCTGGACAAATCCTGTTATGAATTGATTCCAAAAAGTTTATAATGACAGCTTTGCCATGCCTAGCACTGTGGTCAGGTTTACTAAAGCAAAGCAGCTTAGAATTACCTGTATAAACTCGATTATCCCATAAATTCAGATTATTCTTATGGGGCTTCATTTGTTTTGTTGGTTTGGAGGGGTTTTTTTGCTCCTAGTTTTGTCTTTTAGGATGACTCTAAACATACTACATGTTAAAGGGTATAAGAATTGGATGATAAATGTTGAAAAGCATAAAATGCTAGAGGATTTAAATCCTTTAATGATCTGCTCTGCATTTTTTTCCTCCTAGGGTGGGTACAATTGAGTCATCTGCCTTTAAGTCCTTACGAGAGAAGATTTATGCTCACAGGTCTGAACTTACTAGTGCTTTTGCACAGTATGACCGCAATGGCACAGGTAACACTACCTCTCAAGTCCAGTTGCCACCGTGGGGGAAACAGCTTCCGTGTGTGGGTGTAGAGGGGACAAACACCGTGGAGAGGGGTCCTGCCTGCTGGTGTTAAGGCTGGAGGGCAGCAGAGGCTGGTTGATCTTATGTTCTTCCTGACCACAGAGGAGGAGGAGTGTTAGCAAGTGCTTAGCCCCGGAAAACAACTTGAGAGGATGAAGCTTTAAGTAGGAAAAACAACTAAGCACAAGGGAAATAAGGAAATGGTGTTTGTTGTGGGGCAGAGGTTTGGGCAGGCAAATGAGCTCCAGAAGCGCAAAGGTCACCACCTTCACTTAGAAGTGTCTTCAGAAGATGTCAGACAGGCAACTGGGGTCTCAGGTGAAGGGGATCTGCTCTCCTGAATCTGGGAGGTACCTGAGGAAAGTTGAGTGGCTATGCCACTAGCAGACATAGACTCACCCATCAGCTAAAGAAAAATCAGTGGTTGATACATAAACCTTTTAGATAGGAGCAAGGAGTTGACAATTTCTAGCACAAATACAGCTTTTCCTCATGATATCTTTTCACTTGACTGGCTTGTCAACTGTGCCTCTAAAAGGGCAATCAATAATGGGATGGGTCTGTTTCCTTGGCCACAGACCAACTGCTTAACTTACTTGTCTTGTCGGGTTGTTTTTTTAGCCACATATGTCTCCCTAGTTGCAGCTCAGCTCAAATCTGCAGTACTCTTCATGGCATAATCTGGTTTTTCTCAAAAGGTATTAAAACATGCTGAACATCATAATAGCATCACAAAGTTGTGTTGGAAGGGACCTGTGGAAATATCTACTCCAACCCCACTGCTCATTGTTACGGCCATTTTTTTCCTGGGGTTAGGAGAAAATGTTTATGCTTTGTAACTGGTCTTTAAAGCAGCAGAAGGCATGCTGGTGGCTGATGTATGCTGTGTCACATACCGCTTGTAACCACGAACTGACCCCTTCTGGCAGGCAGGATTTCTGTCAACGACTGGGCTGCAGCGATGGAGTCTGTCCTACAGCTGGAACTGCCCTGGAGGATGCTGCGGTCTCAGTTAGCACAGATGAACCCAGATGGAGAAGTTGACTACATGTCATGTTTTTATGATTTGAAAATAGGTCAACCTATAAAAGAGGTAAGGATGAAAATGCCTCCTTGCAAGTCTTGGAGGCAACAGCTTTTGGTGCAGCTCAAGGCACAAGACAGTGGTTTGGCCCATCAGGTAGACATCTATAGCTGAACTAGTTGCTGAGCTTCCTTTTATAGTCACGGGAGGGAAATGAGCACTGCTAGGGTACGAATCATCATTCCCTGCTAAGGTAGATGCTTAAAATAGGTTGGATGAATCACATGCTAGAACTGCTTCTTGCTTTCTGATGACTCTCAGGGGCGTTTGGATAATGTAGCTGAGGAGATGTGACAAATCCTACCCAGAGCACTCAACTCTCAGAGATGAGCTTTTCAGATGTGCTCCAGAGACAGTTTCAGACACCTGTGGGAGGGAGTCACATGTGTAGATGGACTTTTAGATGTTTAATGGTAGCTGAGGTCTTTTCTACAGAGTCTTGTTGTTACTGGGTGGCTGTACAGGGCTTTGGTACTTGGCCATCACTATCATTTTTCTAAAGCGCAGCAAAAGCTTTGTACGGAGTGGATGGCACACAGCATCGTCCCTAGGTTATCTGTACTTCCACAAATAATTACTGAAGGTAGGAGGTGTGAAGGGCTCCTTCCCACCCCTGCCCTGCCATCTGAAAGTGACAGGTTTTACCAGATTATTCCTCAGGGCAAGAACAAAGTATCATTCCAGGGACCTCAAGCATAAGGATTTGTTTGGGTTGTTTTTTTTTTTTAACAAGTTAAACTGGGACAGGAGATTTGGATACTACATAGCTGTTGGTTAGGCTAACTCAGACCAAGGTCTGAATGGTCTTCTGTGTGTGATTTCAAAACCAGGCTCAGCCAGCTTTGGTGGAAACACTGTGCAGGTACAGAAAGGATCTGGAGATCATCTTTAACATCATTGACAAAGATCACTCAGGTAAGTCTAGGTAACTTCACCGTACCAGCGCTGGGAAGTCTCTACTAGTTCTCTTTCCCCACTGTGTTTCCTCCTTAAGGCTACTAAATATAGAGGAACCAGAGGTGATGTCATTTTTCCAGTTTGGGGAAGATAAATTTAAGCAGTCAGGCTGTCACCATATAAGGTACAGTGCACAGAGCCTAACTCGAGACAAAAATTCTCACATATCCCATCTCCAGTACTGGCTTCACTCTTCTGGGGGCTTTTCTTCCCCTCCACTCTCGGTATTTACCACATCTCAATGCTGCTGTTGAAAGCATTAGGTCATTACCTGAAGTAAAAATGCGATTCGGCCATCAGATCACAAAGCACACCCAAGCCGCAGGAGGCAGGTAACTTCCTTGCTGTGAAGTGTGTGTGCAGGAAGGAGAAACAGCACTGGGAAAAGCAACCTGCTCTCTGTCTCCTTTAGGTCTGATTTCTCTTGAGGAGTTCAGCCAGACATGGAAACTCTTCACTTCTCACCTGGGCATTGATGTATGTGATGAATCGCTCAATAAGTTAGTCCTCAGCATAGACTACAACAAAGATGGCCACATCGACTTCAATGAATTTTTAGAGGCCTTTCATGTGGTTCATAGACTAGAGAAAAAGGCAAACTCCTGAGAATCCAGAACTTTTTGTGAGCTGTCTTGGACACTCCTCACCTTCCTGTCATTAGTCATAGGCAGTCTTGGAAACCAGTTTCCAGACTGACGAACAATAAACACGCTGCTCACTCTGGTAAGCGTTGCCATCACCGTGTAAGCCTTTCTTGAGTCCCTTCTGGATGACATATACCTGCTAGTTATGAGATGGAAGAGACAAAACCCCACTTGCTTACTGTACTAGTATTACTGTGTCACTGCCGCATCAGTACCTTACACTTTATCCTCCTCCTTGGTGGCATCTCCCCCCATCAGTCTAATGCCTGAACACTGCCAAGGTTGCACCTACAGCCCTGTGGGAAGAGAAACTTTGGTATTTCTTTCAGCAATCCTTCGCAACAGCTGAGGAACAGCATCAATGACCCTAAGGAACATATCAGACCCTCCCTGGCCATATGAGGAGTCCACGGAGGCCTTCGGTGGAGTGCCCAATGCAGGACAGGAAAACACGGAAGAACAACCACCTAGTTAAGTAGTTCTGCATTTCATCTTGCTCTGTGTGTGATGCAGTGGAATTAAAACATTCCAGGTCACTAGTCGCCCTCCTTGAAGTTTACAGACACAACTTAAAGGACCTTAGCTGGAAGGTGTTTACACTTGTACTGGATTTCCTCTTGCCATGGGTTACTTTTCCCCAACGTGTGTTGGAGTCTGGAGCTAAGGAACAGTCATAACTCATCACCTAACTGAATGCTCATCCATGGCATGCTGCTGTAACATACCATAGATCACAAAATAAAGCTTTAGCTTTCACAAGCATCTCTAACCAAGTGTGGTGTCTCTCCCCTTGTACTTTGGTATCTACACCTAGCAGAGTACAACACGCCTCTCCTGAAGGTGAACTGAATTTCTTTAAAACTAAAGGATGAGTGAAACCACAGAAGTAAACCAACTTTGATACCACCCAAACGAAATATTCTTGCATATAGTTAAGCACCAATTCTTTACTCTGTAAACTGAGAAATAACTGAAATTCAGTTTTGGAATGCAGCAAGAGGGAAGAGCCCAGTGCCCTCGGCCTCCCCCCAGCCTGGAAGTCAATAGTCCCAGCCCTGAAGCGCAGCGCAGGCAGGGCAGCAGCTTTCCAAAAGCAGCACTGCCTCATTCAGCCTTAGTGATACCATGTGTGGGAAGTGCTTTTCGGGTAGGAAAAGCTTCCAGCCTCGTCGGTCTTGAAATTTTCATAAGAAGAAGATAAGCCAAGTAAAGTGGCTAGGTTTTATTTAATAACAGTGCTGAAAGTAAGGGGAAAAAAAAAAAAAAAAAGCAAACCTCCTTCCCCGGTTATCAGCACAGAAGGTAGTGGCAGCCCAAGCTTTTAAGATACCACTGTCTTTCCTAAATCTTATTTGCTACAATTAAATATAAAATACTTTTCCAGGATTATTTTCTAACTTGACAGTCGAATGAATAAACGTGAACACACTTATTTCTATTGCCTAGGGGGAGAGGAAAAACTTTTAATCGGGCAAACAAAATTTACCATTTAATTTTAATGGCACTGGTAATATTGAATGTGTACTTTTAGCATGCATTTATTCTGATAAATGCACCGTGAGGATCAGTCCCACCTTAGTCCAGTAGTGTGACAAAAAAACTCTACCTAAGATGGAAAACCACCCAACACTTCCCACCACTGGCTTCCTTGCTGTGGGTGCGAAGCGACAAGGTGGAATGGGACAGCGCAGCTGTGGAGTCCTCCTTACCACCCCCCAGGAGGACACAGACAGGGTGTGCGACAAGAGGTGGGAGCTCAGAGAGATGACTTCATGAGAAGGGATGCAGAGGTGAGGACACAATGTGGTGCTTCACTTGGCAGGCGGTGAGAAGAGGCTTTCCGGGATGCAGTACTGAAGTATGAGAGGAGCTGAGTCATGGAGTCAAAAAAGGAAGCAGCCTGCCCTGTCAGCTGCTGGTGGCACACACCAGCCCCCAAGCCCCAAGAGAAGAAGGGGGGGGTGGCCAGGGAGTAACGGTGAAACATCTAATGGCAGGAATAAAGGCCACTCGAGACTGAAGGTGGGAGTGAGAGTGCCCAGCCACTTGTACTTCAATCCAAACTGTTTGAGCTGAAGCTCTTCTTCCAGAGCCCCCCCGCCCCCAATCTTTTTTTTTTAATCCCACAATTTTATGCAGCTACTACTTAGTATGACAGCTGTGAGTGGCTCTTTCAGCAGGAAATAAACCAGCCTGCAGCTGAGTGCCCAAACTCTTGCCCTACAGGTACAGAGGCCACCCCTGATGGCATCTCTCCTTATCCCATGTTCTGGGCCACTCTGCTCTTAACTCCAAACCACACCAGAATGTACCCAGTGTTGGACCTGGACTGACCCAGGCTCCCACTTCATTCACACCACTGGGTGCTGCTGAGGGGTGACAAGGGTGCAGCCCAAGACTTTCACTTCCCACCACAGATAGTGACCACCCCTTCGTAGGCTTGCTGGGGCCTGCGCAGCTCACCTTCGTCCCCCAGGAACCAGCAGGGCTCTTTCCCTAAGGAAGGAGACCACAATTAGCAGGACAGAGGCCAGGCAGACTTTGTACCTCAAGCATTAAGTTTTCACATTTACTTGGAGGAACAGCCGCCGAGGGAGACTAATGCCACTTTTGATCTGTCCGGTTTGACAAGCTCATGTCCTTCGCAGAGCAGCGGGGAGAAGGAAACAGCCGCGAGGCTGTGAGCAGACAGGGCGCTGGGCAGGAGAAGCCGGCCTGAGGCCAGCATGCAGTACATGCTCCGAGCTGGACACAGCCCAGTGCCCCCGACCAGCCCCGTTTGTCAGCAGTCATGTCCGGCTGCCCCCAGAGCCACGCAGGTCCTTCTGTCCCCACGGCTGCAAACTGCTGAGGGCAGCAGTGCCCGTCAGACTGGAAAGACCAGGTCTCAAGTGGGTCTACTTTAATTCATTAATGCCCTTGTTTCTGCAGCACAGGATGTGTCTGTTCACCTTCGCCTTCCTTCCATAAAGGAGTTTCCAGGGACTTGAAGATGTCCTCGTCATCCTCTGCTGGCTCCCCAGGGAAGCCTGACAGCCAAGTCCAGCCTCTGCCAATTAGCTCAGCCCTGCACACACTGCCGAAGTCACCGCATATTTTAACTGGGAGCACACCCTCACCACGCAAACACACACACAGCGGTGGACCCTCCACAAAGCAGGGGTCTCTCAAAACCTTATCTGCTTAATTAAGTTTGCACTAAATCACAACTCTCCAACCGGTGTGAGCAGTAAAGCAGCAGCAAGGTGCAGCTGTGCCCAACCTGGAGGCAACAGGTTTCCCTTCCATTGGCCGCCTTGATTTCAGAATCTCAGCCTTCATCACCAGCTACCTAAACTCTTCAAACTGCCGTGTAAAGACTTTCTAAGCATGTGCTCCCCATGTGATAACTGATCAGGATGATCATAAATACACCAAAACCTAGGTCACACTATGAATTTCAAATTAAAGATACCAATGATACTCCCATTAAAAATATTGTTAAAGGGAGTCCATGTAAGTTTGGCTGTAAGGCTTGATTGCTTTAGACTTCAATGCAGCTGCATGTAAAACCAACTACATCACCCCTCTTTTTTCTGAAAAAAAAGATGACACTGCAGGTAAAAACAATAAATAAAGAGCCTGAGGGAAAGTCATCTTCCATCTCGCACAATCTAAGATTCAACAGAACAGCAAAAATAACCGCTACTACTGACTTTTCATGTATCAGATAGTACAAGAAACCATCACACAGGCTCCTGTGTATTCACACTCTGCACTGTCACATCTGTCTGCTTAAATTAGACACAGGATTTTACTTTCATCTGCTGGGAAACAAGCTCAGTGATCTCTCACAATACCTCTGAAAAGAAAAAAACGCTCTAAGAGAGAAAACCCTACAAAACAGGCATGGTACCAATAAAATGACTTCCACAGCCAAGCACTAACTGTACCTGAACCTGTACAGGAGCCCCTCAACAGGGCCAGGTTTTTATGGTGGTTAACATGGTGGTGCCTCCCTTAGAGCATCCAGTCCAAGGGCTCCTAGGCCCTCGGGCTGCCCAACTCTTCTGGTCTCTGCAAAAACATGACACCACCTCCCAGGGCCTCCCACACCTCTGCTCTCTTGACCCAGTGTCCAGACGTTGTTACAGCAGCAGCGCTGCTGCAGAGGGACAGCAGGCGGGGTGGCACGGCCATCGGCAGCTTTGCCTCCCCAGGGCCACAGGTGCTGGTGACTGGCAAGCAAGACAGGGGTTTACTTCCCTCCTTTCATCAAGTTATTTCAGGTATCTGTATAAAACTGGAACCAAAAAACCTTGTTGTCAAAAGCACCAGGTACTACTGTTACAAAAAAAAAAAAAAAAAAGTGTTCAAATTCTACAAAAATGGCATAGTTACGTTTTGCAAGAGTGGAAGGGGGGTCCTCACAGAAACACGCTTATCAGCACAAAAAGCGCTTACTTTCTGCAGGCCGTATCTGCTCTTTTCCCCTCTGCCTGGCAGGACAGACTCTCTCCGATGGTCTCTGTGTGCAGGGCAGCAGCGCCGACACCTCCACGCTGCTGTGGGCAGGCAGGCTAAAGCTACAACCGCTTTCTAAGCTGTCAGCCGGATGCGTGCAGGAAAACCACAGCCAACGTCTGGGGTAACACAGAATTTTCCTCTCTAAAGGCAACCTACCTCTGTGGTCAGTTTAAATGGCCACAGAGCCGTTTCCGGGCAGGACACAGCTATTCTCCTTGCAGCAGCTCTGAGCAGCTGCAGAAACTGGTTGCCAGTGGACAGATTCAAAGCACAGGCACTAACCTGGGAGCTGTCTGAAGGGAGACTTCCAGGGAGCCCATCCCTAACTACATGTGACAAGTGTGACTTCCCATTAGAAAAAAAAAAAAGAAAGAAAAAAAAAGAAAAAATAAAAGAGAAACATCAAAGCCTTCCCTAAACTCACGCTGCGCCGGAAGGGTGGCAATTATGCCATTCTTAACTCTGAGGCTATTTGCAAGGGAAAGGATCGGAAGACTTGGAAAGGGTGCTGGAGTGGAAGAGGTTTATCTCGCTCCATTCAGAGGAAAGGATTACAGGCATAAAACTGTCTGTCACCTTGGAGAAGCTGGAGTCTTGAGATTTTGCCTCCAAAGCCTTAGGGATGCAGGGAAGGAAGCTATTTTGTGCAGATTAAAGACAGATGCGGCTTCCTGCAAGAGGCGATCTTCTCCAATTAGCCAATATTGTCAGACATTTGTCTCTACCGGCGCTAGCCCTGCGCTGACTAGGTGCAAATGAGATGAGAACCTGGATAAGTGTGTATTAGAAATATCACCTGGTTATTTCACATTATTCCTATCCTTCTAATTTACACTTCCCTGGATGTTTCGCACTGTGCATTAGTTATTCCCAATGATGTACATTTACACACAGCAGGAGAAAAATTAATGAATTCCATCAGTTCCCTTATTTGGGAGACTTTATGCCTGAGATGGAGCTCCCTCGGTTTATTATGCCTTTTGATCTCCACAGAGTAACCAGTTTTCCCCCTTGGCAGAACTGTACAATTCTTGCTAATTTAATATGAATTACATTTATGCACTTTGGGCAGAATAAGCCTCATTATTTGTTATTTTTTCACACTCGCTCCTAAAACCAGGCCAGGTTCCACCTACCTGTCCCCTGCAGGCAGGCACGCACGTAGCGTGACGACTAGTGTAACGTGCTGAGGTAGTGCACCGCACACACACATGCAGCAGCTAAACAAGAGGTTCAGGACAGGGAAATGGGGAGGAAGAGCTTCTGAGCCTTCCTCCTCCACGTGAGGCATCGCTTATTGCATCGCGCAGCCTGTGCTAGGCAGGAAATCATGTAAATAAATAATAATGGCTTTTGTTAGGTACGTCATGGTGCCGTAGGCCCCGCTTGGAGCACTGTCATAAAAAAAATGGCAAATTCCTGTAGCTACGTCTTTCTCCAAGATACCACCAGTAGCTCCAAATGACTTCTGAAAAGACACAAGCAAAGAAGTAGGGCAAGTTAGGGGTGCGGGCTCATTTACTGGGAAAAACCTGCCATCCCCAGGTCCTCTGAGCTCTGACAAACCTGTCCGATGGGAAGAGAAAACAAGGAAAAGAAAAGTGCGAGGGTTGTGT
>JAVSBS010008884.1:0-30435 GCA_033124195.1 Coracias cyanogaster | reverse complement strand
CTCTCAGTCTTCTCTTCTCCAGACTAAAAAGCCCCAGGTCTCTCAACCTTTCCTCAGAAGGCAGGTGTTCCAGTCCCCTCATCATCCTTGTAGCACTCCGTTGGAGTAAAAGCTTCTTCCTTACATCTAATCTAAACCTACCCACTTTCAGTTTAAAATTGTTGCCCTTTGTCCTGTCACTACAGGCCTTGGTAAAAAGCACCACTGCATCTTTCTTATAAGCCCCCTTTATATACTGAAAGGTTCCAATAAGGTCTCCATCAGACCCTGCTCTTCTCCAGGCTGAAAAATACAAAAACATCAGTCACATTCATTCAGAGTATTTTGGTTGTATTTTCTGTGGTATCTCTTCATATACTCAGTTGCTGTGTAAAGTATTGAACTTAAATATAAATACTCTAGCAGTAACCATCCCCTACTTGTGAAGAAACAAAGGAGGAAGAAAACAAACCAAGATTTCTTTTCCAAGTGTATGTTTTCCAAAAGGCACGTGGACCACTTTAGCAACTTGGGCAGAGTACAAGAATGAGTACTGTTTGCACGAAAGTTTCCCTTCGTACATTTGACTTTTCCTTAGCTAAAGATGATAAAAGAGCTGTTTTAAAGTTGATGCCATGAATGCGTTAGAGTTTGTTCAAGTTCTTCCATACTCAGTATGTGAAACAAGAACAGAAAATGAAGACAATTTTGGAGGAAACCTCACCTTACTGCCTTCTACTTAGTCATCAGCTCTAAATTAAAGGATCTTCGGAAACTTCTGCCATTTACTAAGAATAAAACCTAACATAATACAGTCCCAGAACAGCTGCTTTTTCTGATGAGCATTGACAGGAAGCCCTCACCTGCTTCATCTCACTCTTCAGTTTAGTAATACCACTTCTTTCTGTTTTGGTTGCTCCAGAATGCCCCATTTCATGAATAGAAATTGCAGGGCTAGATGAAGAGGAATCTACAGGTCGCACTGAAAGAAGCAAATGGACAGATTTAAAATTCTAGGGGTAGGAAAACAGATGAAATTTTACCTAGAATTAAACATGCATACTTTCTGAAGTGTACAATGCTCTTGGTGACAGCATCCTTTCAAATCACATCAAAAGTTCAAACCTGACTGCATCAAGCAAGGGACCTGATCCATACTTGGATATCGGGGCCCAATTTTCCAAGACACTGAACAATCAGAGCTTTAAAAGACGTCAGAGTTGCAATGAGTCTGTGAGGGCCTAAGAATGAACCCAGGAGACAGCTGACGTGCCGGCTGGGAACATCCAGGCATCACAGACATGCTCTTTGAAGGCAGGTTAGATAATGACCTTTGTATGCTTTCCATTCTAGTCACATAAAATTTCTTCATATGACTGAAAACTTGATACAATCATAATGGAAGCTGTCCTGCGCTGAAATAAATTTGTTCTGTTTATTCCATGTCAGACATACACACATACTGGTCACCCATGATTTATACATTACCCGTATCTCTATTTTATGTGTGGAGAGAGTCGAGTCCTACCTATAGGATAGTCCAGCTTTAAATATAAAGTTCTCACTTAACATATACAACTACCCAAGTGGACAACTTACAGCTTCTTTCCACTCCAAACTCTTTTCCACTGAGAATATGGTGTAGGAGATTCTTCATATCAAAGGGGCTTAGATTCATTAAACTCTCTGAAGCTTCTTCACCTAGGTAAAAAAATAATTAAAAAAAACCCAAAACAGACAAGCATCATCATAGGTGGCTTTATAGCTCGTTTTCGTAAGTGAACTGATGAATGAAGTTCAGCCACATTTACCTTTATGGCTAATGCTTCCTTTAAAAAAAATTAATATATAGAGTCACATTTCAAAGAAAATCTATTTCAGGCGTAAACAATAAACACTGCATGGGAATAAAACTATTTGCATCAGGGAATATTATGCTGCAGCTTATGCAGGATCTCACTGAAGCTGCTGACGAGGAATTGGTCACTCCTTTGTCGAGCAAGTTCACTTGGAAAGGTCTTACAGCCGTCTCTCAACAGCAGATGACATCCAGGTCTAAATTACAGAGCCAGAGTTACTCTGTAAAGAAACGCATGTGGACGGCCTGAGTCCGATTTGATTAAAGGACTGTGCTTGTAAGTGAGCGAGAGAAAAAGCACACGCGTACACATGAGCACACGTGTGCACAGCCCAGTCTCCCGTGGGGGAACATGGAAAAGGCAGCAATGAAACTGGGGGCAGCATAGAAAGCAGCTGGCATTTAAGGATGAGGAATGACAGAAGGGACCCCAGGAAAGAGGCTTTGCACTGTGAACAGAACAAGCTCCGCCATTCAGCTGCAGGTTTGGGGGAAACGGGGCTTCCTGTACACGCCTCACACAGGAACAGAATTATCCCAGAAAATTACTTGGCTCCTTTTGTCAACTTCTCCTAAGGGAGAAACCTGCTACCTCCTAGCGGCAGCCATCCACTCAAGTTAAGAGAGCTGCAGCGTCCAATCTAACTCCATCTAATCAACTACCAGGGACCTTCTTATCACGCCACAAGGGAGAAAGCGAGGGAGACCAGACAACAGGCTTCCACAAAGTTATCCCCCTCTAGGGCGTGCTACGGCATTAGAAATTAGCTAAACCACAGAAATAGGGCCCAGATCATGCTCCTAAGCATCAGCATTTGACTATACATTTGTCATGTTAACTTGATTACTTCTCATGATTGCTCCTTCTTAAGACTTCATAACCGTTTCAACGGGGAAAACTGTTCAGGGGTTTTTCAGATCTCTCTTCAGTCATGATTTCTTTCTAGTTCCACTCTTCCAAAATGAATTTTAAAATATTTTTGCCTTGCACCACTTGTTTGTTACTTACTTCTTGGGTTTTTGTACGGCATATGCAACATCTTGGGGGCCTGTGAGAGTTTTTGTTTTACTGACCTCCTGGCAAAATAACATATCACTAGCTGAAATCTAAACAGCAAATATTTTTCAACTAAGCACATTCAAAGGGAGAAGGCTTACACAGAAAGGAAGAACATCAGAAGTTACTCTGAATAAAAACTACTAGAACCATGAATTAAGGCTCAAAAATTCAGAAGATACTTTGAGTCCTAATCCTCACTGGTATTGGTGTCATTGGGTCCCTAAAGACACACGTGTGATATGACGGTCTGCACCTAAAACATTTACTGAAAGTCAGAGGACTTAAGTGTTTAGTATCCACTTCAGTTTGAGTAACTGGAGGATGGAGGGGGAGGAATATTTTGCTAAGTTAGAAACAGAAGTTACTTTCAAAGTTTTTAACCATGCATGCTGAATGAAGAAGTTAACAAAGGATTTAACACATATAAATGAAAAATCAGCCACTGAGGTGAAGCAGAAATCATGCCCTTATGATACAGTTGCTCTTACCTGAGCATTTCAGACTTCGAGCCAGCTCAGTGGCCATCACCTGAATTATCAGCCCAATGCGGAGCCTCAGCATCTCCACAAAGAGACTGGGCTGTGACCGGACGTACATCGCCAAGTACATAATGATTTCCTGTAAGGACAAACCCATAAGGGCACCTGTTCAGAGTGAGTCCTCTTGGCTTTCCCAGTACAGAGCAACTGGGCACAGCTGAAAGAAACCCTTTTACACACTCTGCATACCTGCGTCAGGACTGCGATACTGATGTCTTGGCCACTGGCTTCATAAATAAGATCTATGAGCTCCTCAGGCGGCAGTGGCCTGCAAGAAAGCCAACCACAAGTTAGCAGTGGCTCAGGCACCTGCTGTTCCCCTCTTGAACAAGCACTGGAACCAAGTCACCCAAAGGCATCGTTGCACCACAAAGGTGCCTACGATGCTGCCTGGGTGGCTACAATTCCTTCTGAAAGGAGGAGTAAGTTTTAAAGCAGGGGAACAGCAGCAGAACTGTACTGGCGGGAAGATGACGGGCAGGTTGCTTCTGTAACAGAGGCAGAGCTCCAACGTACGCGGTAATGATTTTCTCACGGGGTTCTGGTGGCAGGCCCACTGTAAGTTGCTTGTGGTGCGACAGAAGATCTGTGCATGCCTATCATAACAGGACAGAAAGCAAGAGACCTTTTCTGAGTCATGTGGAAGCGATACAGCTTTTAACTACCCAAAATGAAGCATTTCATTAGCAATTTTTAAGTGCCTTTCTATTAATTACCGGACATGCAGATCCAGCAGAATGGCCATTAACTAGTTGCCAGAGATCCCCTGAGGTCAACAGGGCTATGAGAGTCTGCCCAGGCTGAAAGCCTGCTTCCCCGCACAGTGACATCAGCAGCGTAAGGATTAGGGACGCCAGTGGGGCTGGCAAATCAATAAAGGACTTTACCCTACATTCTAAGATAAACGTTTGTTCTTTACAAATTTTCATCAATGAAACTTGGCAGTATTCACTAAAAAAAAACCAATTCAAAATCCTGTGTACTAATATAAACAGACACTCAACATATTGCATCACATTCCTGAACTAGGCACCCTGATACACTCTGCAATAGGTGCCTCCCCCAGTACCACAGTGTTTACTCTTTCCTGTCAACCTCCTTTAAACACGGGTGTTTGGTTTACCTGTTTCAGCATATTGGAACCAAAGACCTCGCAGAGAGCAACAGATTTTCAAGAGTCTCTTTTCCCTCCCTTCCCATGGCACAAAACAGATCTTCTCTCCTCTCTTCCTCCCCAAATCTTTGTCAGTATCGTCTCAATTTAGCGCACACGGCTTTCTGTGAGCACGTCTGTACTGCTTGTCCACTGTGCTTTGAGGATGGGAAAGGTCAGGTGCTTAATGGCGGGTCATGCAGGGCGACTGGCACAAATTGCTCCCCGCTGACATGACTCTCGGTAAAAATAGGACATCCCAGGTGTGACAGTCAAAGCTTTGGAAACGGCCAGGAATTAGAGAAAGAAATATCAGAAATATGCAGGGATGTGTAGGAAAATAAACAAGTACTTTAGGGTACTTGAGAGGAAATACTTTTGTGATGTTCAAAACCAAACCTGTGCCCTTACACTGGAGCTTTCTTGTTACCACGAAATAGTCCCAGATATTTTAATGCCTCCGAACACCCATGTCCACGCACATGGCAGACTGTCTGCCCAATGGGATGGAAACCAGCAGAACATTTGCATCATCACTAGCACCTTGACATCCTGGTGCTCCTGAAGCGTTCATGCTATCACAATAGCAACAGACAATTACTGGTGACAACTACAGCTTTCAAAGCACATCATTAAGTTTCTCCAATTAACAGAGATGAAATGAAGCCTTCACAGTCATTTACAGTGTGACATTCTCAGTCCGTGCCAACATTAGCACAGTTCGCAGTGCAGATGAAAGGTAAAGATGCTGTAGTAAGATTTTAGATCAGAAAAGCAACCAATGTTTACTGAAAAATGCTGCATGATGTATGTTGTGAAGTAAGACCAGAAGGCAAGCACCAGCCCCACCAGAAAACTGGTAGTTTTGTCTCTGTTTGCAGGCAGGAAACTGAGCCAGCATTATTGATATTTCATACCTCAGCCAGGACTTCCACTCTCTTTTTGAGTATACCAGAAATGTAACGGATTAAGCCCCATTCCTGATTGAGGCCTGCCTTTCTGTAGAGCTCGTTGAGTAGGCTATGGACAGTGACGCCGTACTGTCCATCCAGCTCTGTGTCCCAGTCAGCACCTCTGCCAGAAAAGACAGAGAAGGTAACTGTCATCAGATAAAATGCTACGCTGCTCAACCTTACCACACAATAAGCAGCCTCACTCCGATCACACTGCTCATTCTGGTGACAGACTTAAGTAGTATGTGAGCCTTCACCAGAGATCGGTTATATGTGGACAAAACCCTCTTGATACCAGGAACCTTCCTTCTAACTTGAGCACTCAGCCATCAGCCTGTGACTCCAAAGCAATCACCCTAAGGATTTCCCACCAGACTTTAAACTGAGCATGCAGTTTGCTGGAGGAATGTCCAGGTGGTGCTTTTTCAGAGCAGAATTCAGCAAGGTCTTCCATACTGCTGAAGACTGCACCCATTTCTCAGACGCCTCACAGGACTCTAGAGTTCCTCTCCTGGTTTTGAAATCCACTGCATTATGGCTTCTCTCTGATAACGTTTGGAAACATCACAGAATGACCTTTCAACTCCTGCTGGAGGGACAGAGTCCACCAGAAGTCCACCAGCCTGCCCAACAGAGACTCCATGGTGAAACAAGTCCAGAACAGGAAATTATAAGGGTGTTATACGTAGTTAAACAACAAAATTATATTTTTTCAATGAGTTCCTTTGCTCTTTAAAAAGAGGCTGCTAAACATTTTGCATGGGAGATCAAGAAGATCAAAGAAGAGGTCCCCCCAGGAGAAAGACTAAAATAAGCAAAAATACAATCTTTGTAGCAGTAAGGAAGATCATCTGCGATTAACATGTGCTTGTCTTGCACCCAAAGCTACGTTCCTGACAGGTTCCAGCAGTATCCTCTTGCACAGGAAAAAAAGCCCAGTAAATGCACTCCAGAAGATGATTCCATTGGTTTCTATTTGCATTTTGTTCCCATCAAACCTATTTCAATAGCAGCTGTTTAGTAACCTCAGCAGCTGGAGTTAGACTGTTGCCAAGAATGTTTCGAAGAGCACTGAGTTTTAGCCAGCAGTGCACTTAAATATGCAGAGGAATGAGAGGAAAAATAGTGAGTACTCATTAAAATTTGCTTTTAGTTAGAAAACGACAAGATGAAGGTTCCCTTCCTGTGTATAAAAATCCCACCGTATCTTTGTGAACGTAACAGACCGCCAAACACAGAGCAAGCTGTGTTCTCATTCATGGGAAGGATTTGTGCATCTCACCTGTGAGCCTTGGAGCCTGCATGTATTCGCGACCGTGTGCCAATCAACTCTGAAATTTGCACAAGCATTTTTTTGTATCTAAATTATGTAATCAAGCTAACGGCAAATATGCTTGTTAAAGCACAAAATATTTTAAACTCTCCCCTCAAAACACAACCCTGAACAGTGGAAAGCTTTTGCACAAGAATAATCAGATAGTTGTGACCAAACTTAACAATGCTGAAGTTTATACTCAGACAACTCACTTTAGTATATGTAAGATATACAAGATATCTGCTTGATCATGGAGCGTTGGACATTCCTTCAGCTGCTCAACGAGCTTCCTGCAATCCAAATCCCCATGAGCATCTTTAGGTAAGTGCAAAACGTTTCCACGGTCCTGATAACAAAGACGAATGAAAAAAATCACAGAAACGATCCTGAGAAAAGCAGCAGATGGAATTCTAATTCTAAGTTCCCATGAAAAAATACAACAGACTTGCAACATAGCTCTGCACTTGAAATACAGACACCACACACAGATCTTGCCGGACTACGGCAGACATGAAAAGGAGCCTAATCCTAGCAAACACTATAACCAGATTGAACTTTGTCTCTAGTTTTGGGTCAATCAACAAGGAAAGCTGTTTTTTTGACAAAACATAGAAATATTTTATCAAAGAAGGAAGCCAAATTATGTGCATGCTTTCCCTGTCATTTGCTGTTACTTGTAAAGAGGAAAGCAGAAGGATACTACCTTTTTTTAGTTGAAATAATTTTGAGCTTTTTGAGTTTCATCTCTAATCTGTACGTGGCGCTTTACGAATACAGATGTTGCCATCATAAATTTTCCAAGCTTATGAAACCAGCATGTTAACTGATCAGATAATGCAATCCTATGGTGAGTTCTTGGATGAAAAGAAGCTTTGTTTAATAAGCTATCCAGCAATTTACATGCTCATAAAATACCATTTCCAAAGCCAGAGTCTGTAGAGCAGAATCCTTTAGGAGGCTGTAACCATTCTCAGTGGCTGATCACGTATACCAGGACAAAACGAGTGCCCAGCACAGCCCCATCTTGACACCTTCTCGTGGGATTTGGCTGGTGCCTTAAGGACTCCTGTCCTTCCACACACTCTCCATCTGCCTAGACATTACTATAAGTAGAACCTCTTGGAGAACATCTCTAAAGGCCATGAACATCCCTTCCTTCCCTTTGTGTGTTCAGTTAGGACTAAAGACAATGACTTAACCTTTGGCCTTTAAAAATAAGCATCTATTATATTATTTTCTGGTTTGCGCACACAATTAAAATTTTTCCACTTGATAATGCCTATTTAAGCAAAAAACCTTCACCCAGCCAAAAACTAAATTCCAAAAGAAGAGAGTAGCTATCTGGTGCCTCAGGCAGAATGGCTGTGGACAAAAATGAGAACTAGCAGAGGGTTTGGCTGGGAAATACAGGAAAGGCCACAGCACTGCGTCCTAAAAGCACAAACAGTATAAAAATTCCCACATCTTACCTTTGTCTCAAAGAAATGGGGATTATCAACAAGATTCAGAGACTTCCGGTGCGTGTTCAGAACTTTAGTGGGAAGAGACATAGACATAGCTGGAAAGGAAAGCCCCCAGAAAAAATAGAAAAAAAAAGTCTGTTTCAGTAACAGAAAAATTGAAAACACCTACATGAAGCACCTATACTAGGTAAAAACAACAGAAATACCTCCAAGAGTCAAAACAGAGACAATGCTTCTGAGATGCTGTGTGTGGAACTCAGGGACAAGCTCACGTTCTGAACCATGTCTCCTTGAAGGCTTGCTCCAAAGAGCTTCTGTGACCAGCATGTCAGAGGCTCAGGCGCTACAGGTTCAGCTGACACCTCTCTTAGGACAGCCTGTGCCTCAGAAATCCTACAGCCCACAGCCCTGCTAAGCGTTTAAGACATTTTGACAGCAAGTATGCGGAGGAAATGGTCTAACTGGTAAGATACCATAACTAAAATGATGCTAAATGCAGGCTATTGTTCTGTTAGCTTCATATACTGAATTCAACAGGTGATGTGGCACTTGGAAGATGGGAGAAAAGACTAACAAAAGGAAATTAACACTGAAGTTAAGGGAAGCCTTCCCTTAACCTGGGCACTGAATACCACATACCTACATACAAAACAATGTGTTATGTTGGAATCCATTTACAAATTCAGTCAAAGCATGATTTTGGTGTAAATCCTCCAAGCAGTCTATTAGAAATGTAGCATAATTAGGAATATTGTCCTCCTCCTCTATTCTATTTGTTCTTGCAAATTTAGAAAGTATACACACACTTAGACCTTTCTGGCATTGAAACACTTCACCACAACTAAGAAACTACATTTTGTCTGCCTTTGTAGAAACAAAGACAAAAACAATGAATTCACTGGCTGGGGTTCTAAAATTCTATCCAACTCTAAAGCTGTAGCTGTTTCCATAACACTAACTTTGATTAAATGTTACATTTCATAGCTGGTTATCTATGTACACATCCAGACATGAGATACTGTGGAAATAGGGCAGTAACAGCTTCAGAGGCATTCTTAGTACTTGGTAACCGTAACGTACGTGTGCCACTAGTTCTTTTTAATCAGCAGAATATTGAAATACTTGAACTTACCCCTTGTAGCACCAAAAACAGGTTTGCTATTGTTATCACTACATAAATAATAGGTAGAAAGAAATACCTGGGACCTCCAAGCCCTTTGTCTTGGCCATTATGGACAGTATTTCTTCTGTGGAATGGTTTGCACTGAACGCAGGCGGTTGATTTGCAGTCTTTGAAGTTGGAGGCAGGCAGCACTTCAGTGCTGTACTCTGCAGGACGTAATTTATATACTGATCCAGCTCATCCTGGCTTTCTAGTGTGACATACATAAAATAAAAAGTTTATTAAAGATAAAGATAATGATTTACCAGTGTTTTCTTTTTCAAACACACCACTCTGATTTTGCTTATCATAGAATGGTTTGGGTTGGAAGGGACCTTAAAAATAATCTAGTTCCAACCCCCTGCCATGGACAGGGATACTTCCTACTAGACCAGGTTGCTCAAGGCCCCATCCAGCCTGGTTGAACACATCCAGGGATGGAGCATCCACAACCCCCCTGAGCGACCTGTGCCAGTGCCTCAGCACCCTCATAGTGAAGAATTTCTTCCCTGCATCTAATCTAAATCTACCCTTTATCAGTTTGAAGCCATCACCCCTCCTTCCAGCACTATATGCCCTTGTAAAAAGTCCCCCCCCCAACTTTCTCACAGGCTCCCTTCAGACATTTGGAAGGCTGCTATAAGGTCTCCCCAGAGCCTTCTCTTCTCCAGGCCGAACAACCTCAAGATACAGAAGGCCACAACAAAAGAATATCATAAGCAAGAGATTTCTAAGCTGAATAAATTGTAAAAAAAAAAAAAAAAATTAATCAGTTTTTGATACTTCAAAAAAAGTATCAAAAATACTACAAAGATACTTCAAAGTTTTTGATACTTTTTCCCTTTGAAAGGAAGCAAAAGGGTTTTTATCTTGCTGGCAGTCCACAGAGGACAGTTGGACTCAATCTTAGAGGCCTTTTCCAATCTACATAATTCTACAATTCTATTATTTTATCAGCTCTCTACATAAGCTCTTGTCTGTAACTCCTCACAATCTCTTCCTCCCTCCCTCCAGCCTCTTCCACAGACATCCCAAATTTGCTGAGTTTTCAGACTCAGCTTTACTGCAGCAGTTACTGGTCAACGCCATACTATGAACATAGAAAGAATATACACAAACTCCTTCTCCAAATTAAGTCATGAGGATACTGCTCTCAGACTGCTGCATGGGAAATCTGCATGGCTATCTAATGTGCACAAAACAGACTGTGCGCTGTAAGGAAACCCAGCCTCTGCTGACAGAACTTGACAGAGAAAAAAAATAAATCTGATGTGAAAAGCACTACCGCTTTCACAGAAATCTGCTAGATAGCCTCCATCTTCACTGTCAGGACTACTACGGCCTTCATTAGGGTCATCAAAGAGTTTCACGTCACAGTCTGGATCCAGGAAGCTCAGATATGTATGAAAAGAGGTGGTAAGAAATTCTGATAGCTTGCCTATCTTCACCCTGCAAACACACAGAGAAGAGCATTAACATCCACCATTTTGATACTGATTCATGCTCACTGAGCTTTCAACAGCTCCTCCAAAATTGGTGAGACCTACTGTTAAATCCACCTTTGGTAACTCCAAAGCAGCAGATACTGACACTGAGAAAAACAAACACAAAACGACAGCTGCAGGTCCAGCTGGGCACTTACTGATCTAACCACTAATTGAACTTAACTGTGCTACAGTAACCCTGACAGGCCTAACTCAAAGCCTAATTTTGCAGGGTGCTGTACGTTTAGATGAAGAAAGACCCTGGACAAAGCCCTTAACTCCAAGGATAACACATGAGAAATTGGGGCTGAGAAGTTCCCATGAACAGCAGTTATCTCTTCATAGAGCACAGCGAGCACATCTGACTGTCAGAGGAAGATACTGACTGAGAGGACAAGCAGAAAGAGAACAGTGAGGTATTGTGGCATCATATTAAATTGCTTTTATATGTAGATGAACGGAACACATAGTGTACAAGTATCACCTGTAATTCACGTTTAAAACATGTCCAATAATTGTGAAAGATAATTCTTAAAAACAGAAGCCCAGCCTAGACCAAGTTTTGGTATTTCCAAAGGTTTGACATTTGTTTTTCCCTGTCCGTTAACAGCAGTCAGAGATTGTGTACACCATTTGGGAGACAGATCTTCTCCACTGCATCTGAGGTCCAACTACCACCTGATGCCACACAATAACTAAAGATGAAACTTCTCCCTCTGCAGAGTTCTAGTATAAAGTGTGTGCTCTGTCACAAGTTCAAAACTGAGGCTTGTATAGGATTTAATTAAAAAACATCATGGGGAGACAATTTGAGGGTTCTGGTATTACCTTGCACCTCCAAAATAACCATCCTCTAATTTTCTTATGGTGGCAAGAACAGCTGGATGAATGTCAGTACCATCATCGACTAAAAAAGAATAATGGAAGAGCTGAAGCATACCGACACATTCTTAAAAAGATCACATCCAAATAAAGTGGATTACTGGCTGTTCTCACTTCATACAAATTTAAAACAGAACCCAAAACTGCCATCAATACTGACTTATTTGAAAAAAAAACAAAGCAGCAAGTAAAAAACAACCCCGAGACAAATTCTAAAGGGATTTCTGAAGACAAAAGCACAACCCAATCAAGACAAGTTCCAAATGGACTTCTATCACATTTCTTTGGACAGAAATAGTATGGAGATGACGGGGAGATGCAAGGATATAAAGGGGAGGTAAAACCAAAATGAAATATTACTATGTCATCCAAATTCAGCATACACTTGAGAAAGTTAAATCGTACTTTCGATGTCAGAACTCAGATGTTTAAACAGTTACGCCACCCATCTCCTCTCAAAACTGACTTCCATCCTACTCACCTGCAGTAATCTACTCTGCTTGAAACAGAGAAAAGTAAGTTTACCAAGCATTGTGTGGGTGATGGGAAATGTCAGGGTTGGTCTCCCTGTCATCCTCCAACAAGAAGTGAGGTAAGCCAGCTCTGTCTTGAGCATCTCCACAATCATCTGATTGTCTAGAGCCAGATAGAAGTGATGCTGGTCAGTAAACTAGAGAACAGAGAAAGACAGCATGAGTAGTTGCCAATGCTTTCCTTTTTTTTTTTTCCATATTCTCCCTTAAATCATTCACAAGAAGCCATATGAGCTATTCTTGACCACAACACAGATTGCAGGAATTAACCTAATAAGGCCTGCGACTGCAAAAAAGAAATCCATGCTTGTGCAGAGAGCATTTTCTGACAGTGGTAGGCTGACCGTGACAGAAGTAAGCCACACAAACAAAAAGCAGACAGTCACACTCATGAAGTAGAATCTTCCCAACGATGAATTACAGTAACCTATGCTCTGGAAGATGGAAGTACTCTGAACATGGAAGAAAAAGCTAACAATAGCAACAAAAAAAATAAATAAGCTTCCTGCATGCTGGGGACTGTGAACTAGTAACTGTGTGTCTCTTGCAAACAAGCTGAAAGTCAAGCAGAATACAGAAAAGCTGGCAGTTACTCTGGGGAAAAAGGTACATTCAATGTACAAGGGTAAAGGGTGCTGTTCCCACTACAGAGGAAAGCCAAGAACCACTGTAAGAGGCTATTATGGCTACTTCAGGAGCTGGAAACCAAAAAAGCTGGACTAACAACGCACAGTAGTCCAAAACAGCCACAACAAAACTTAAGGAAGCATTATATGCCTTGGGGAGGGGTGGAAAAAAGGAGGCGGGGATGTACACTAAACATCAGTTAGCAAAACACAGCGGTCAAGGAAAAAACATCCTGCAAAGGCACCAGAAGTAATAGCAAAACACTGAAACTCTAAGTCTGTTAATAAAGAAAGAACAGAGGTAGGAAGAGAGGATACAGAGAAGCTGAAGAATTCTACGCTTTTTTTACTGACAGAAGAGAAGGATGGAATTATGAACCGTAATCCTACTTTCAGCAAAGCAGTAAGAGTCCAGCCTGAGTATGGGAAGAAAAGGTTAAGGAGCACATAAAGTCAAGCTGGCAAAGTCCAGAGAAATTACTTCACAGGTCTTAAGAAACAAGCCACTGGCAATTAGTTTTGAGAATTCAGGAAGAACACGTCCCAGAAATCCAGAGAAAAGCAAACACACTGTCCTTAAAAAGGAAGAGCCAGGATAACATAGACCACTCAACCCCATTTCAGTGCCTGAAAGCACAGCAAAACAAAGCTGATTTGATATTGCCAGGATAATTACAAAATGATAAAACAAGATGTCCCAATGGTCATATAAAAAAACAATCTGAGCAAACAAGTCCAGTTTCCTTCTTTGGGAACAACTAGATGGTGGGTACAAGAAATGGCTGATATTTCTCAAATTCTGCACATTTTCACACTAGTGAGCTGAAGAAAACATCTGAGGAGGCAGAACAGCTTGAGAAACTGTTCTCAAAAGGTAGCTATTAACCATTCTTTTCAAATGAGAGGCTATCTAAATGGGGTCAGCCTTTGCCCCACACCTAATCAATGTTTTCATTAGAGAACAGGACAAAATACAAACTACAAAACCACGAGACTTGTGGACATTAGTCAAGATCAACACAGATGAGTTAACTGCTAACATCAGGAAGGTGAAATCAAATGTTAATCCCACCTCCCTCAAAAAAAAAGTCAGGGGGAAATGTCTGGCTACGAAGTACAATGGAAAACGTTATGGAGGTTTTAGTCAAACACAGAATAAGCAGCAACGGTCAAGTGTGTTGGTAATGCAAAGATAAATGCCAGTTTGGAATATATTAATACATGCTTGATACACGGCAAGATTTCAGCTGAATATTGGGTCCTACTTATATAGGAAGATGTACACAAAGAGGCATTTTAAAAAAAAAAAAAAAAAAAAATCATGACTGTAAGAATTTTTTCCCTAATTTGCAAAACTGAAAATGGGAGAGCAGGGAACAACACAGGACAATCTGTTACAAAGCTGCCTGTGATCAATTGACAAGGGGAAGGGATCCACATTTTTTGAAGTAAATCTGATGTTGTTTGGACATCATGAAGCACCGCAAAAGCCATCTATGAAGGCTACTGAACGTCTTCCACTGGAATTTAAAGACTACATTAGTCAAACATCTATTTAGGAGGCTGTAAGCATTCTTTACTCTGCTCCACTTGCACGTGCTTAGAGTAGGCAACCCCTTGGCCATCTAGTACGAACTTTTAGAATAAAATAATCGCAATAAGCGTGCCACATTTCATTAAATGTATAAAGAAAAGCCATTGATTTTGGGAGGATCCAAACCTCCAGCTACATTGAAAAAGGCACTAAACAGAAAACAAAGACAGAACATCCCTCTCTCAGTGCTACTGATCTTTTCAACAATATAACGAAAAGATTACAGCTTAATCTCTTGGGGGTTACAACACTTGGCACGCTTATGTGAAACTAGATTTTCCATCAAAGCGTTCAGTAGAAAGATATATCAAGTGACCTATTTCTGGAGAAACTATTTCATTAGCTAGAATGCTGGCTGAGGCAGAGATCAGCAACAACCTTGTACTATTGATTTGCAGTGTTCTCCTGAGGCAGAAGCCAAAGAATCCAGACTCTGTATGACAGGAGAGAGATTTATCAGCACTCTTACCATGCTGATCATCCAATGCTCTTAAAACCCCACAAAGCAAAGCACATCTGCTTTATCAGCCCTGCTCTACCTAAAGCAGAGTGACAGCACGTAAAAGCAAAGTGCTTCACTAATGATTAGCCATTAAGTAAGCAGCAATTTCCCTGTCAGCTTTACATGCTCACCTGAGGGGTAAAAGCAAATATTTGATTTCTTATCACGTACAGCTTGGAGGTGCCTAACACTCCAATATGTCGGTGTGGCCGTCCACTTAATTTCATGTTCTTGTTCCGGCCTGTAAAGAAAAGGGAAAGAAAAAAAAAAAAAGTCTCACCTAACATTTCCTGTGTGGTTTTCCACAACCACCACTTTAGACAAGGTCCACTTCATTGACACCAGCAAGGCAGAAGACAGATAACAGAGTGAGATGCAGAGACCGGTCCATTTTGTGCAACCATCAATACAATAGCTCTTCAAAGGCCTGATTAAATTTTGGCTTCCCTGTCCATGGGATCGGGTCTCTTAATTACAGCCATTGTTCAGCACCCAAAGCTCCCCCACCAAGAAGGACAGGAGGTATGCCCTTTCAAAAACAAGGCCATCAACATACAACAGAAATTGCAGTGCTTTTACTGTTGAACCTTAAAAATTCCTGCCCACAGAAAGCTAAATCCAAATACAAAGTACATCCAAATACCAAGATTTTAATTATTTCCATCAGGCTAAGAAGCTCCACTTTTCTCAGTAGAGCTTCTTAGCAAATGATCTGCACTGCACCCTTTGCTCCAGCAGCCAGGAGTTGACTTGAATCTGTCCGACAAGGAATATGAGCCAAACAACCATGTGCATGAAAAAATACCACTGTGAACATTCCCAAAGAAGTCCTTGTTAAAAACAATACACCAATGTGGCACATCATCCTAGTCACCCCACGCCTAGTGAAAGAAAGCTATTGTGAATTATTATGAGATAAACGTAAGCTTCAGCGAAGTCCTACAAATGTTTCATTTGTTAACATTTCTTCATGATAAAGAGACAGATTCCATCCCAAAAGCAGCATTTTCCCTTCTTCACGTAAAGGTCACACTTTGTAAGACTTATTTGCAGGTCCCATTACTTTGGATGCTTCCAAAATAACCTTTCTGTTAAAAAAAACCAAAAACCAAAACACAATAAAAACTACCACAACCACAAATAACCCCAAATCCAGTTCACTCCATGAACAGCCTCATCCTCTCCCTCAGTACTATGTGCCACATGGCCATGGGAAGATGCTCCAGACTGACGGAGCAGCACACTATTTCTCCCCTTCTCCACGCTGCAAAGGATTCTACCCGTGCTCATTAACCCCACCTCATTTTTACTTTGTAGTAGCATCCACGGTTTTGAGTCGTGAGTTGCTGGCATGCTCGAAGTAGTAAAACTATGTTCAATTAGGAAGACACATGGCAAATTTTCCACCAAGAACTCATTTATTCCAGCAAGGATTATCGAAAGACACAGTTATCAAAAGATTTTCAACAACCAGAACCAGTTGGAGTTTTGGGGCATTTACTTAATCCAGCTGCCAGGCTCTGGGAAAACAGGCCTCTAGGGCCACTGCTGAGGAACTAGGACATACTTAAAGTCCTATCTTTAGAAAAGCCCTAAAGGCTTCTGGGTTTGCAGCACAGACACCTTCAGCAGCTCAACTCAGCTCAGGGTTGGAAGGAACATTAGCAAGAACCTGATAGCCCAAAGATGCTCTGCTGGCAGCATGACTTCCCTGACTTGGAGCAGAAAATTTCCTAGGCTGTCCAGTAGTAGAACGGCAACCACAGTGCCGTTTCCAGACTTAAACCAGAAGTAGTCTGACTGCTGAAAGGAAAAACATTTTATTTTTTTCCCCGTGTTTTCCCAACAGCCAGATGGAAAAGCCAGTTTCTCTGTGGGAGAAGTTCCTGCAGGACAAAAAAAGTATTTCTTGCCTAACTCCAAGGGCACAGGGAAACTTGTATTTTGGCCACCTTTTCTAATGAAGCAATTTTTTTTTTCCTGTTGGGAGTCCCTTATTTAAGACAGAAGTTCTAACTTTGTTAAGATTCTTTTCAAAAATGCATTTTTTTAATCAAAGAAATTTATTTAAATAAAATAAATTAAATCAAAGAAATCGAGAGTGTGATGTAAGAAGAACAAAAAACAAACTACCACCCTTAAAAAAGATACCTGGCACGGCTGTACTGAGAGGCTTCCATGTTCAAATACCTACCCAGCATGGTGTAGAGGTTACTCAGGATGCGAGCCGGCTGCACTCTGAGTGGATGGATATCAGCAATGCTCTGAACATTGATGCCATGGTCTTGCAAGAGATTCTTGATTTGATTAGATTCTGCCAAAACAGTTACTACATAACAGAAAACAAAAACACCAGTAAGAACCTTAAAGATCATCTAGTTCCAACTTCCCTCTTGGAAAAAGGCAGCTAAACAAACCAACCCTTTCTTCTTCTCAGACTATCATCAAAGCCTCAACATCCCATGCAAAAATACAAATTAATTTTTAAGCATGTCTTTTTTCCCTTCCGTACATAGGGACTTCACCATCACATGATCCAAGTCACCCAGAATGTTCAAAAAACTCCCTCACCTTGTACCACAACATCAGGTTTAAATCCAGTGGAAAATCTCCTGTTTAAGGGATCAATTTCACCTGCAGCAAGAAATCCCTACAATAAATGCATAACAAAGAAAATAGAAAGGAAACAAACAAAAAAATTAAGTAAAAGGCTTCTGATGACATCTAAAAGAAACTTTAACGAATCTTCCTATTTTATCAGGACAGCAGGGCTTAAAGCCTGGTTTATCTACCCTATCCACTAAGTAGCACATTCAGGAAAAGCAACGGCTGCAATATTTTTCTGAACAACAAGAAAACGGTTATGACTGACACAATCCGCATGTTCAGATTTTCTATTTCAGAGTTTCAACAACTGACACAATGTCACCAGGCCAGTGATTTTTTTGTAGCTCCACAGGGCTATTCAGCGGTTGCTTTAACAAGTCCATGGCTGATACGGGACAAGTCCGCCGGCATCTTACACCACAGAGTAAAACAGCCTAGTAGAGCTTGAAAGAGCGCAAAATCCTAGCTTCAGGACAGTCAAGTCAGCATACTCCTCTGGCCTAAGTATATATCCAGTCTACCTGACAACTTATTCAGCTTGATAGAAACAGACAATTCCATATCTATCCACCAAAAAAAACAACCAAACCCGCTTCAAAGCTCCTGAATACTTAGAATCACCCCTCCATGGTTCATGCACATGTTTCTACTGAAAAACACATTGTCCCCCTACGTGTCAACCAAACTGTACTTAAAGCCCAAGCCATCTCACAACAAAATTAAATACAAGCTCACCTATTATACGAGCAACAATTACCTCTGCTAATAGGCAGCTAAGGATATACAATGACTGGCCCCAAAGATGAGGCAACTTTCCCACTGGGACACGATCCACTGAGTGAGGATTTTCATACTCCTCGTCCACCTGAAAACAAGCGCAAAAGCAAGAAAAATTACCCTAGAGTTGTGAGCAATCAACAACATAAAAGTATTTGAAAAAATATGATCATCTATCCTTTCTAACCTGCCATTATCACTGACATCGAGATCTCTTGATTTTACTTTTAAGGCTGCACATTTTCTCGGACAAGAACTATGCCCCACCTTTTGAAGGTGGGAGTTAAATGGAGACTCTGCATGCAATTACAGCTTTGGTGATAGCACTTCTTCTTTCTTCTCACCATGCACTTGCTGCCTTCCGAGCAGCTTGTAGGTAATTGTGTGTCTGCTTTCCAACCACTTGCAAGATGACATTTGAACTTCACTGATGTCTACCTAGCTTCCTGAAGTAAAGGTGCTTTCCAAACAGGAAGGCTATTCCAACCTGTGTTAGCAAGAATGGTCAATGGAAAAATTTAGAGCAGGCTCTTACTAATTTAGAAAGACTTCTTTGGTTTGGCAGTATACAGCTCTATTGAAGGCGAGGGAAAAACCGTCCTCAGTAACATCTGCACTTTAGCCATTTTAACATTTATAAATGACAGGCAAAATCTACCCTGTTTATTTGGCACATTCACCAGATCATCGTCATATCAAAATTCACAAGGCGGCTCTGAACTCTTATACACTTGTTCCCACTAGGAAGGGAATTCAGAGTTTCCACCCCAGATATGTGAGCAAGACAGCAGCTGCCAGCACTCCCTGCCCAAGCTTAGACCAACCCAGGAGGCTCCACACCCTTAGAGAGTGAGGGCTGAGAAGTCTGGAGTGGGAGAAGTTGGCAGGGAGGGAAACAAAGGCAAACAGCATGGGAGAGCACATAAGCTCACCTGAATTTCCCGGTCACAATGGGACAGTCAGGTAAACAGTAACAGCAAAGAGGGAGGGAGAAAGAAAACAACAAACCAAAACAAACAAAAAACCCAGCCCAAACCCTAACCCATCTGAAACTTGCTTCTCTCTCACAAGCTCTGGAAAGGAAAGAGCACAAGCAATCAAAAGACTAGACAGGCAGGACAGTCCGTGCTTTATTTTTCCTTGGAGCTTCAGTTCTTAAGTCAGCACCAGCACTTCTTAAATATATGTCTTGCTATATGGATTTAAAACTTTAGCCCTGCTTTGGTATTTCTGCAGGCATCCAGAGCCCCAAATGAAAAATGTGACCATTTGGAAGCCTAAAGTTTACCACAGCAGGAGCTGTGATAGATCAGTTCTTAAATAATGTGCAGTAGTCTTTTTTTTTTATTGCTGGTTTAGATTTCTCAGCTACAGGAAAACTATAAAGCCAACGTTATCTTGACATCTATATCTTGCACACTGAAGTGGATGTTTCACTTTCACTATACCTTTTCTGGAGGGACTGCATACAGTTCAGGCATTAGCACTACTCCATTCTCTCTAATAAGTATTCCTTCCAGAGCCTCTCTGTACTCTTGTACCTGGAAATATTTTTAAAGAGAGAGTGAGAAGACATTACAGTCAGCAAAACTGAAACAGTAAAGTTAAAGTTTTAGAACTGAGCAAAAAAGTACTATTGGAAAAAGTTCATTTATTAAAAAAAAAAAAAGGGGGGAGGGGGGAGTGGGGAGAGTGGGTGGGAATCACTACTTGCTGGTTCACATTCCCAGAGACTGTTCCAGAGAGTCTCAGCATTATCAGCCTCAGAAACGTGAACACACATCTTTCTGTACAGAAATTCTAACATATTCCTACCAAGAAGTCACTGAAACAAACCCTACATGGGATTTGCCACAGATGACAATGCAGTGACATGGCTGTCAGGACTGCCAATACACATCAAAGTATGAGGCGTACAAATCATTAGCTTTCTACCATGCACATTTGTCTACAATTTTCTGAATTCTGCTTTGCAGGACTGGGGAATCAGTTTCTCTTAACTGATCTGCTTAAAAACTTGCCCCATGGAAAACTTAAAACAGATGTAAACTGTTTAAAAACATTTAAGTTAGCTGAACAGAAAACCCTCTTGTTCTTGCGTTGTTACATTGTTAACATATCATGAACTGGAATATCAGGCTGATCCAAAATAAGGGACATATAATATTCTTTTTACCATATCCCTTATTTCACTTAATTCCTTAACTACCTCATTCCAAGTTTTTACTTAGAGGGAAGCTGTTTTCAAGCACGGCCAGCACCTGCCTCTGAAATGCCATTTCTGCTGTCGCTGAGTACAGTGGACCGTGCCGAGTAATGTACCCACAGGTGTTCATATTATGGTATACAGATATTTTCAGTATCTTGCCCTTCTCTACTCCTCTTGAGTCCTCAGGATGCTCTTCGTTTTCCTAACAATTATTGCCATTGCAACCACTTGTTTGCAGCAGTAATTGGGGAAGACCGAACACTCACCCCAGTGTCTCCGTGACTCATCCAGCTCCGTCAAACACTAGAAGCAGGAGCAATTGCCTGGCCTGACCATGCCTGCGCACAGCTTGTCTGCACACCATAAAGGCACCAAGGTACATACTGTCCCAGATAATCCAACCAAGTTCTAGAGACTGCTTTGTGAAGTGGGATTTTATTGACATGACTGAAGTTTCAGTAAACTTTCTGATTTTTTCCCCTCATGAAATAACACCATTTCTCTCTCCACCAGACTATTTTTACTGTGTTCGGGAAAGCAACTTACATTTCTGGTGTCAGTTAATTATTTAACTTGCTTTACAACAGCTGGAACAGAAAGAAAAGCTTTTTGGCCTGAAATTCTGTGTTATTTCTGATGCCACTTTATTTTCTCAAGGGGCTATGTTTAGCAATCTCCCGTCCCTCTGCATACTAAGCAATTTTAAATCACATACATTTTTTACTTCCTTCAAGCCACTAATCTACAGAAGTCCTGGTATGATGGGCTAATCTACATATAGATTATATATGCAGATTATGACTAGTCTACATATAGTTCTGGCTACTGCTTGCTTTTTAATTCACCAATACTCTCCAGGTACCACTATAACCCCTGGAAGTCTACAAGCATTTTAGCTTCCCTGACCACTGGATCCGTGACACAGTAAAGGCATGAAGTAACTTAAGAAATTAGTGACAATGAAATGGCTCCTCATAATCCAACCCCAAATCACCCTGAATGTACAGAAGGACTGAAAGTACTATGAATTTTGTTCTCAGCAGCCAAGCCACAAAGGCTGGGGGAAAAAGAAGCTGACCTCATCCTGAAGTAATCGGGAAAGGGTCAGCAAGGTTGGGAATAGAACCATGCAAATAAATAGAAGATAGAACCAGGCAAATAAACCCCGTTCAGCCCGGTTTGATCCCAGCAGCTCACAGAGCCACTCAACCTGGCAGAGAGATGGCAATGGGGCCCCAGCGTGCTCTACCACACTACAAACTCCCCAGGAAGGTGAGACTGGCTGAACCTTACTCCCATCCTGTTGATGGGGTATCCAGCTCATACCCAAAATAAACATGGCGCAAAACTACAAAATACCATGGGTAAATGCATTTGCATTTTCATTGAAAGTAATTTCTTCCTTCCTCACCTGAATTTTGTCCTCATTAAATACTCCATCAATTAGGAAGTATGTCCAGAATACCGGCCATTCACATTCAATATTCTCAAAGAGCTTGAGCTCAGCAGGATCATAGTGCAGCCTGCTTGGATCCTAAGAATACAATCATACTCATTTAGTCACCGCACCAAACCAGTCATTCCTATTCCAATCATAATGGCAGCCTATTTTATACAAGTAATTAAAATGAAGAAACCACTAAAACCACCGGAAATAATTTCCATTAAGTCTCTTGACTTCTTTTTCACATTCGTTAATCACTCCCTAGACAAATCAACCCTTCCCAGTCTCAGAACCTAGGTGTCACCCAAATAATCTTGTCTGCCTTCGTTCAAAGACACTTTGGGACACTTCAGAGACACTGCTTCTGTTCAGGCATCAGAACCACTTCTATGGGTTCATTTCTTACAGAATTATGAATTAAGTTCTGTCCTTGATAACTGATTTTTAAACCCTTAGCCTCCTTCAGATATGTGTCATTTCTAGGGTGGATACCTGGATTACCTCCAAATTCACTTAGATGTCTTAACAGTGAACTTAACACAGAACTTCACCCCTTCATGTAAATGAGACAAAGAACGTTTATAAACTAGAGATAAAAACACTTTCCCTAATGCCTACTGAAACTACACATCAGAAGTACCTCTCTGGGTGTCTTGTAACCATCTCGGAGAAAGCGACAGCAGCCGTAGCGGCCCTGTAAAAACAGACCAAATTACAAAACTTCACATACTGTTCTTCCTCACAAACTAACATCACCATAAAAGTATGTGCTGAGTATTAAGTGTCACTTAGGGATTTTCCTTCCTCTCTTCCATGCACAGATGAACCAAGTTTGGCAACCCTTGTTTAATCAGGAGTTTTGGTTAACAAATGGGGGTTCTGCCTCTCTTTCCCTCTGGAAAATAAAAATAAAGGAAATCCTTACCTGCAATTTGGATATGATTTCACTCTTGGTTACATTTACCAGGTTTAGATCCTCCACTGCAAAAGCCGGGTAAGAAATAATAGAAAGAAGGCCAGCATCTATCTCCTTTGATGTGGATGCCCTTGGCAACATGGAGTATAGAATAGACTGAGCAAAACAGGAACAGAAGAGAGGGATGTAAACCAGTTTACCTACTTCAAAAGACTCTGTCAAGTGCAAATGGAATAGATTATACTATTTACAAACTGACAGAGAACTCCCTGCAGAATTTTTTTTAACTGAGAACTGAGTTAGAACAAGAATGCTTCACAACACTCACTTTTACATGATCTACAAGAAGCAGGGTGAACAGCATAGTCTGAAGCCATCCCTATTATATGTTAACTTCTTGGTTCAATTAATATTTAATTTAAAAACAAAAGGGAGAGGGCATTGGGTTTTCCCCTAGCAAAGGAGACCAGAAGACTAATTTTTACCTGACAATGTTCTACTTCATCAGGAAGAACATGAATCACTGATTTGTGTCCTCCATGAGCTCCAAAAAGATCTAGTTCATCAATTGCTTCCAAAGCAGCCTTCAAAAAAAAAACCAACCAAAACCAAAATCATTAAATACCTTCTGAGCTAAGTATACACCTGCGCTTATCCTCTGAAGGAAATTACGTAAGACAGAAGTTTGCTCCATACACATTTTTTAATTTTTAATGGGAAGCTTGGCAATATTTTAGAAAAAGTAAATATTTCTGTCTTTCTGCTAGTAGGATAGAGCACTGATGTGACGGTGATCCTTCCTACAATCTAAAGGCCATGCAAAACAATAAGGAGCTGCGCTTCCACTGAAATAATATCTCAACATTAAAGTACTTAATAATAAATGCTTTTCCCACCCTATACTCTAAAATATCCCCCATTCAGTGGGCTTTCACTCATCCTGCCTGAAGGGCTGTTCAACGAGGAAGGCCTGTTGAATGTACCCCAGAACCAGCAGAGGCTGGTACCCCGAGAAGAGAGCGATGCCATCTCTGATACTATCACCAGCCAAGGGAAAGAGAAACGAGACATCTGCTCTCCGTACAGCCAAGCAAGGCACACTGTGCTCCATGTCAACAGGTGGATCCCACCCCTCTCGGCCAAACACATTGCTAGTGAAGGTATCAGCAGCCCAACCGCTGACTCCATTGGGACACTCCTACTTTAAGATCTTAGTAACGGATAGATCCTGCTGAAATGCAACTACACCTTTGACCTTAACGATATTTGGCTCTGCCCGTCCCCCAGACACTATGTAAAAAGGCAGTTATCAATTACACATTTACATTTATGGCCTTCTGAGCTTCATTTAGTATCTCTGTGACCTTGTTCTATGTGGAACCAGAACCACTCACTTTAAGTACATCTTTACTCATTTTCTCTCTAAATTACTTGTGAATAATTTTCTTACATTAATATTCTGCTCTTTCCCAGAATTTACGTCTGACTTAATCTTACCATAAAAACATCACATATAATATTTGGGCTGGAGAATTAAGAAAGAGGGACAGAAAACCAGAGGCCACTTTATGAGACTGCACCTCACTGAATTTACCAGATTCATGGCTCAATGAATCTGGTACCCTTCTTGCAATCCCCAGCACAACTGTGCTGAGGTCCTTAAATTAAAGCCATTATAACAAGGATTTTACACTGAAAAATACTCACTCACACCCAAACAAAAATTCTTATACAACCAGTTAACTATCTCAGTGGCCAAGAAGACTATGCAAAGGAAGCCATCAGGTTTGTCAGATCCCTTCATCGTGACAGAATAGCCATGAAGGAGGTGTCAGGAAGACATTCTCACTTTGGCCATCCCTACGGAGCTTGCATTCAGTTCGGGGATGCCCTGGTTTGTCTTATCACCACGTTCCCAAATTCCATAATCCTGCAATGACATCAGCAAGAAAAAAAAGGCATGATTATAAACAAAAACAGCGTTTTACCCCCTTACCCCACAACAAAACAAGACCCCTGCATGAAATCAGTTTATTTGCTTTAAAAAAAAGAGGGGGGAAAAAAAAAAAAGGGCTCCAAGTCTCCAAAGAGCCTCTCCTCATGTTTAAAAAGCAGCACATAAAAATACACCCAAGCAGGATCAAGTCTACAGTCATGAATCACTGTGGTCACACAAAGCCCTTTATCCTCCCCATGTGCATGCTTCTCAGTGCTCCTTCTAACCCTCACTTTCCACTAAGTTTGTTAACACTTTGCTCTTTGTAGTAAGGCCCATAAAATTTTCATGAAGCGTCACAAAATGTTATTATCGCTACAAGACCCCTATCATTATGATGGAAAAGGATACCTCACCTAGGCTGCAGTAAATCCTCTACAGCCCTCCCACCATCTACAAAGATGCTGCTCACAGTGTAAAGTACTGACAGGTTCTTGTATCTTCTCATGGAAAAAAGTCCGTATTTTCCTTCTCCATCAATAAATAATTTTCTGCCCATGTCTAAGCAGTGTTCAGGTGATTCAGATACAACTACTTACAGCAACTTTGTAGGCAGCTTCTATGTAAAAAACAAGATTCTGAATAAAGGTAACTTCATCCAGGGTGAAGATAATACGTAACCCTGATTAAAAGAAGGGAAGAGAGTAATTGTTCTGTATCAGGACTGAAATATTTACTCTTCAGTGAGTTTCATGCTTTTATTTGCTACCAACTACTGCCCACTGAAACCAATGGAAAAACTCCTGTTTATTTCAAAAGACCAGGCAGCAAGCTTCAATACCTGCAGCTGATACTGCTTCAAATGCCACCAGTACACACTGTTTCAAAGACTAACGAAAAACCACCCCTGGGAGGGTGATGTTCAGACACAGTGGGTATAAAGCAGAGACACGTGAGCCAGCTCTGGCTCTCGAGAGCAGTGCATCCCAATTCCCACAGCTCCCCACCCTTCTGCCCACTCAGTGCTCTGCTGAGGGACCACCAGAACGACCGGGTATCCACTCTGCAGCGGTCAGCTGAAAGGGGCTCTGAGGACAGAAAAACACATAAGGAAACAAATCCTTATCATCACGGGAGGAGAACGGTTGAGAAAGGCATGGGACAAAACAGCACCAGCAAGAAGAGGAACACAGACAGCACTCATGGCACCTGACTCAATGTCGTCACTCTCTGAAGAAACCTGGTTGTCCATCAGGACACCCTACGTAGACTTCAAACATGAAACTCTTCTCTGACCTGACTGAATATCTCAGGTATACATGCAAATATTAAGGAAATGGACACTGCCAAGCACTGTGAAATCCTAAACCACATCTCTTTTCCAGATAAATATTACTTTCTCCTGAGTAATAATTATGCAAAGGTCATTGAAGGTAGTTACAACTTTTTTCCTTTTTTAAGTGAAAGCTAGAATAGAAAAAGATTGCAACAGTAGTTACAGCTAAAGTATCTTCTGCTTACCTGATGCAGTCATCTGTGCCAAGAAGAGCAGGTAAAGGGAAGTTGCATCCACTTGTAGATGCCCCCACTGGTCATCCCCAACCACTGTGGCACAAGTTGCAGAGTTGTACTTGGCATGTAGGCAGTCTTTGGTACTCTGTGTGCGTTTGAACTTCTCTACCTTATCCACCTAAAAAAATACCACAAATCTCAAATCTGAAAGAGTTCAGGAGAAATTCTCCAAACCACTTCAAAATTAACAACTCCTCTTAGGTGAGCAGAAAGTTGAGGTCTTAATTTTTGTTACCTCACTTCAGTGTGTTCTGACTGACCAGAGTGCTCAAACGCAACTCTAACTTCAGGGTCCAGCTAAATCCACACCGCTTCAGGAAAGAATAAGATTAAATTACCTTGTTGTTCCAGGTACACATCATGGTCAAAATCAGTTTGCAAAGGCAAAACTGCAATTTGCTACACGCGCAATCTCAAAAAGGTGCAAGTAAACCAGAGTTTTGCTCCAGAGCTTGAAAAAGACTCCCCACACCATCTACACACACACAAAAAACCTCAGTCTATGAAAAAGACACAAGGAATATAGGCTTCAGATTAAATTCTTTGGAAATGTAACACGTACTAGTTCAACTCATACCTATGACGTTACCTGTCTCATCATGCACTGTAAGAGTCCCCGCATCAGCTTCACGACATTCTGCAGAACAAAACAGACCAGTGACACCCTCACAGGGCCAGCCTTGGCAGCTCTTACAAACTATTCAAAAGTGACAAAAGTTCACAACCCCTAGTAACACCCTCCCAAAGGTTTTTTTTTTTTTAAAAAAGTGTATTTGCCTGAAATGCTTTACACGCCTTTTTAAAAATATACTGGTTGATTTTTATTCCTACATCCCTATCTAGGAGAACAAATCTTTTCCCAAAGGCCCTCTCTAAACAGTGGAGCAACTCGCTGTGATCCTTCTATCCAGCTAAGGAAGTAAGAGGAACGCTGTAAGAATGATGATGATGATTTTTACAGTGACAGATCCAGGCAAAACTGGTAGATGACTACAAGACATTGACATGACTGGAAAACCTGTGGCGCTTCTTCCCCTCTTTATATGGTACAACAGAAAATATATTATTAATATTAAAAAGAGGCCTTTAGCGCCCACAAAGAAAAGCACAAGATTTTGTCTTAAACGAAGGAATCAATCCCATCCCTTCATTCAAAAGCTATTATAGCCTCACCATATAATCACGCAAACTGAGCCAAGGCTATTCTGTCACCACAGACCTCCCTGGTTTGAGCAGTACATATCAGCATAAAATTTACCCAGTGCCTTCAAAGCAACAGCAGGACACGGACACTCCCTCATTTCCCATTTAACCCACTTCTACACTTTCACTCCCAAGACCCACTTTCCCAGCTGCAGACGATAGAATTTAACTGTGTGAGTTACCTCCCCTTCCAATTCTCCAGCACCAGTCTTACCAGTTTGGAGATCTTGTCTTGTCTGATCAAACACATCTATACACCATGTACAACTTCTGTGAGGTGACACAAGTGCACATTTCAAAAACTGCTACTTTAAACATCACGCTTCTCCTTATGGGGAGTGGTTTAGCAGACAGATTGCTACCCTAGGATCCACATGGCTTAGTCTCAAATTTCTGCTCCACAATACAACCCATAAAAGATCTCAAGGTTTAATCAGAGTCTCGTAAATCTGGGTATAGAATCTCTCAGAAGTCTAATTTTCACCAACCTGCCAACTGACAGAAGTTTAAGGCCTCTATGCATTTGTTTTGCTCCCTGAGACAGTTCTCCAAATCTTGCTTGACAGAAGGCTGCTGTAAAACCACACGCTGCACAGACAGGCATGAGATAGGAACAAGACACATACTCCAAGCTGGGAAAATGCCGCTAGATCCTAGACATATCAGCAATGCGAATGCAGAGTTCAAAACCACTACCATATGAAAAAAAAACCAACACCATAATTGGTTTACACCAAATTTTGACATACCTGCTCGAGCTCATAGGCTTTGGCCTTATCCTCATCCCGGTCCGCATTCTTCCGATAAGCCATCCCGAGTCCCCACACAGCCAGGATGCTGTAGATGTTGTCCCGTACCCACGCATCCTTATGGTCCGTACTGGCTGAAAGCAGCCCTGTAACTGGATTCTACCCAAGGCAGAAGGAATAAAGAACGAACATTACTACCTGAAATCCCATCTTTCCATATAAAAGGGTAACAAAATGAAAGAGCAAGCCAAAGATTATTTCACACTGGCTGCACAGTGCGGCTGCTGATGATTTTGCAACAGAAGTGAGGCCTCATATTTCTTGCCCAAGCTCATACAAGTGAAAACCAAAATTTCTTTGAACACTCAGGATATAAAGCTTATGGCATCTAGCTGGGCATCCTCATCCACACAGGATTATTAGCTAAGTCACTTAGTCAAATTTGAAATACATCGAGGAAACAGGCATTTAAATGTTACGTATTTGTAAGGAAAAGAGAGTACTGAGTTAACATTAGAAACGGAGTCTGGGATCTACCCTTCTCCATGCAACTGCTCTGTGGCATCATCTTGACAAAGTAAAAAAACACTATTTCCCTTCTAGGAAATGTTAAAAGTGTTTCCATCTATTTCCGTGCTTGGTTTATGACAGCTAAAGCATGAATGCATGCAGAACCTTTTTATATGTGATATAAAGCCTTTTTATATTCTGTGATTCTGTATTTAAAAGACGTGTAGATGTGGTGCTTAGGCATATGGTTTAGTGGAGGACTTGTCAGTGTTAGGCTAATGATTGGATTCGATGATCTTAAAAGTCTTTTCCAGTCTAGGCCATTATGTGATTCTACATCCTCCTTTGGCAAATGTACAGAAAGACAAATTCTGATGGCGTTGAAAAGCAGCAGTGCCTGAAAACCAGCACACTGAGCGGTCTCCTGCATCCTAAATACTCCATTAAATTTTTCATTGCATCATTAATTCCCATTATCATTAATTTATAAGACCATCTTTCTCAGCTGTATGTTCTTAACTACCAAAAAATGAGGTAGAGAGGCAAAAGGCCAATAGAGCTTTCAATCAAATCAAGACTTTACAGAAAATTTCAGTGCAGGAAGACCAGTTGCCAGGGTTGGTGTGACAAGGGCCAAAGATTACAATAATAAAGGTAAGTAAAATTTTTTAAAAATACATACACCAGTTTTTAATTTCTGCCACACAAAGGTTTATCAACTCCTTCCATAGTTATTTTTAAGTTTGCATGTGAAAACTGAACATGACACTGGCGATGGCCTGACACACATGACTGGGCACAGTCAGTACTATTGTTATGGTTTAAATACAGCAATGTCTGGTGGCTCGCTGAGCACAGAAATACAGTTCTGCTGAAACAGTCCCTCAGCATGGTCTTCACAAACCAAGTTAACAACGGCAGGACCACCTACTCATCGACTTGCTGGGGAAAGGAGCACATATGAACCCAAAGAGCTTAAAAAACTTCTTTCTGAAGTTCAAAAGCCAAAGGACTTACAGAACAAGAGAGTAAGGAAAGAAAGGAGACCCCGCTCCCAGTTCAGCGCTGCGCCCACATGACAAAACCCAGGATCTCAAAAGGCAGACTGCACATTCACAGTATTTTTAGAGTGCCCTTTGTCAAGGGATTTTAGCTCAGCTAGTACTTCAAAGCATTATGTCCACCCAGTGATCGCTAATTGGACTAGCAGGTCTCATCCTGTAAGTCACACTGCACATACGGGTCCAGGGAGCAAAGAATTTTACCAGCACCCATGGGCTCTGTGAGCTGAGAGCAGGGCAACAGAAAGCCGATTGCTGGACTAAGACTTTAAAATGTTGTATCCCACACAATCCTATTTCTAAGTCTCTCTGTTAGTCTGAAGGCAAAAAAAAACCCAACCCAAAATA
>JAVSBS010008883.1:42963-54684 GCA_033124195.1 Coracias cyanogaster | reverse complement strand
CAGACACTTCTGGAAGCAGCACCAGAATGTTCTTATTCTCACCTAAACCATATGCTGATTTTCACCTGCTGTGGCTTGTCTTGCTTAGTCAGTTCGTCTTACCAGAGTTAGACCTTGCCTTTTGCAGGACCACTGTGTGGCCACATGTTTTTCTTCCCTCCTCTGTTCCCTGAATTCCATAGTTGCAACAGGCACTTTGGAGAGTGAGTGTGAGGCACTCAGCCTCACGAGTTGATCATGACAGAAACAAGCATGGGAGCATACCCCCAAAGAAGAACAAGCCATACTTTTCCTGTCATGTAATTCTGAACATGAAGCTTGCCTTTCAGAAGAACAAAGGGCCCATCACTGAAGATATTTTCTGACTCTTCCATTGTTTTTGAGGGTGAATGGCTAGAGCTAAGACATCACTTCTATTGAGCAGCACTCAAGAGGTCAAGGTGACATTTTCTATTGTCTGGATTCAGTCTTCAGAAAAACCAGGAGCAATATACCCTGTGAGGGAGGAACGAGTTTAGGGAACCAAGAATTGTTTGGCCTTCACATAGAGACTTGGTAGATGCCTTTCATTCCTCAGAAACTGCATAAAGAGAAGAGAGAAAAGCATATAGTTTAGGCATTTGCTCATATAAAGTGAAGATTTCCATCACTCCAAGCATTAGCAAGGGAGCATTAAAAAAATACCAAAGAGCAGGTACATGAAATAAAAATGTGCAAAGATAAATTTTCCATCTGTCATCTCCAACTAAAGTCATATAATTCTTTGTATTGAATACAACATATTTTTCAGGTACAACAGGTCAATGTCAAAAGCAAAACCATGTCTGCTTCATCTTCAAGGACAAACCCTTAACCAAGGAAAGCTTTGTTTTGTATTTCAAATCTTCGGAACAAAATGTCTAGACATAAAGTTGGTATGTTTGGATATTTAAGGGACTTTGCATTTTTATTATTCTACTTTGCTGCTCAGAGAGATAACCTATGTATTTCTCATCCACAGAAATAATTCTATGGAGTATCCTACAAAGTATTATTAGTTCATTTTACATAAAAAAATGATTTTTTGAAAATATTTCCTAAACTTTTGCATCAAATTAAAAAAAAAAGAAATAAAGAATAAAAGAGTTCAGGTGCTGGTCTTTTCAACAGTAGCAGCCCAGTTGTGACTTCATGACTTTGTAGCAAGGACAGAAACTAGAACAATGTCTTATTAAAAGTAAAGTTAATATTCGTTAAAAGTAAAGTTGATATTTGCTTGGTTTCATGCACCACAGGACAGCCCACATAGTAAGATAGTGCTGACAAAACAAACTTTAGAAATATACGGCTTTGCACTCAAACAATCTTGGTAGTCAAGGCTAGAGGCTAGATGTTGGTGCTAATACAGAAGATCAGAAAAAACACCTTGATAATTGTGGTTACAGAGACAAAAAATTAAAATAAACAACAAATATTTTATCTGCATATCTGACAATTAGAATGCTTGTGTCTGAATCAGACCAGATCATTATTTAACACGTTAGTTTATAGAGGTTTGATCTGTTTTCAGTGACTTTTAAAATGTACTTTTAGTGACAATTCTAATTCAACAATATGTGTCCTCTAAATGTGCTCTGTAGCATTTCCCTCCCACACCATATGTGAGCTACATTTTTATAACAAGAACAAAGAGAAAAATAATAGAGCTTTGCTACTGTTTAGTGAATGGAAATTTTCAGGGCTGCTGGATAGCACTGCATTAGTGGTGGGAAATCAGGTTTTCCCAAAGGGGCTGAAATATTCTGACTGACAGCTCTGGCTTAAGGATCACTCAGGAAGGAAGCACACTGCATGTTAGAAGAAAATCCCAGTTATTACTGTGGCACAGATGCTTTTCTGGAGGTATGTAATTCCCATTGGTTGCATGAGTGTTTCATGAACACTAGGTTAGATTTATCCTCCTTCTCTCTTACTAAAAAAGGTAGGGGAAAGGCAAAGTGGCAGAACTGCAACCTTTTTCCTTAACTACCCCAAACCAAACTTTCAGTGAACAGGGAAGATGAATGAGGCCATGACAGTGAAAAGTGTCGTCCTTTCCTTTTAAATAAGTGACTGGGCACAAAAAGTAAAATAATACAGAATTAAGTATCACATATTTTCAACACACAGTTACACCAAGACACATGTAAAACTGTATGCATATTTCTTGGCAGAAACTCAGATTTTCTTAAGCTGGAATTGTTTTGAATCATGGCATAACTCTTGGGAACTGAAGACAGATAAATTGGTATTTTACAGCTTCCATTCAGATTCTTACACAGCCATTAATTTATTTTTACAAAACTAGAATCATTAGAATAAACCGATCAGAGGCATGTGGTCCATAGTCTTCAGGCTTAGTGTTCATTAAATGCTGTCAGGAGTTTTACTTAAAGAGAGCTGTAAAACCTGGCCTTTATAAAATGTGGACTGACTTTAAGTTTCAAAAAGAGAAATTGTCTACCACCCTGTGGTCACAGAAATAACAGGAATTCAGTTTAGCTGAGGTCAGAGCATGAGAAGTTTATTCCTATAGCTTTAGGAGAGTTACAGGTTTTATATACCTTCAGGTTACACAACCTGTTCTTCACCAAACCCTGTCAGATAAGCAGGATGGTCGTACATTGCAGCAAAAAGCAGTAGCATGTGGGTTAGTTCATTCAAGGAGGCTCCAGACAGTCAGATAAGGAAGCTCTAGGCAGTAACTCTTTTTTTGCAAATAATTCACTGCTTTGTTAATTAATTTGTGCTGACTCTCTTAGGTCATGCTGTCATGTATTTTTTAACTAGTGAGGCCTGGAAAGGATTTGAAGGATTTAAAGCCACGTGAAATTCACACTAAATTTGAGAGTAAATATTTCTGTTCTTGAAGGCTGACTTTCATGAAACTTTGTACTGAAGACTCATTCTGCTGGGCTGTTGCACAGAACAAGGTCCCTGAGGCACCAGTTTACATGTGCGTTTTCTTGTCTATGGTGAAAGAAAATTGATACTCACTCTTCAAGTGCTGCAAACAGTGTGCTTTGCATCAATTCAAGGCACAGGTGGAGGAATCCTCCTGGACATCTCTGCAGTAGTATAAAACAACTGGAAGGAGCTCCTTATGTCTTAAATAAATCCAGGATCGTTAATTCTACAGAAAAGGAGTACAGGCATGGGATAAGCATGTGCCCACACAATAGCCACCTGCCAACCCACAAATACCATCCAACTTGGCAAACAGGACTGTAAGGCATGAATAGAAACCATTTTGTCAATTCCTTGCCTGAGTGACAGATCCTATATGGGGGAAGGACTGAAAAAACTACCATGTGAATCCAACTCTCAGCATAAACAATCTCAAACCCCTGGTCTTTATCCTTCAAGTAATATTGAAATGTTGAAATATCCAACCTCAAATTTGTGTAGGTATTATGGAAAATAGAATGAAGGATATTTCAGGAAAAGGAATAATTAATCTTCTCTTTTTTTGATCAAAGGAAAAATAAAAAGTCCTGGTTAGCATTGCTTAGCTGGCACAGAGCAAATTAATATTCAGAAATATCCACGCTTTTTTTATCATGAAAGATTCCTTCTGCACAGCAGATTCTGACACAGGTCATCAGCCACTCTCCCCCTCTATTCCTCAAAATTCTATTTTAATATTTGGCTTTTCTCTCCTCCTTAAATAGCTTTTAGCCAGCCATTATGACTTAAACAGCAACTGAGACATGAAAAACAAAGTAACTGTAGTGTGAAGGTTAGATCAAATGACAAACCATTGGCATCTCCCTGCTGAATTTCTTCTTTTATAAAAAACTGCAGCTTTCCTGTTACTGCATTTTCCATACATTAGTTTCAGTGGAAAAGGAGGTTATTTATATGTTACTCATAGTCTTTGCAGCAGTCTTTGAATCAAGCATTCAGTTTGTAGTACGAGCAGAAGAAACATCCAGAAAACTGTCCTATGTGTATTTGGTATAAGCTTACTGTATAGATTTGGAATAAAAATTTCCTTCCTTTAGTTTTTAATGATTACTTGGAGGATTAAGAAACTGTGAGGAAAGTAGAGAAGTGAATGTGTGTTTTCATTGGCAAGACACTCAGTCATCTTCATCACCAGGAAATTGTCCCTTTTCCATTGCTTTTCAATGTCTTTGCAAGACTTCCACTCTTCGATCAAGGTTTTAAGTTCTCAGAGGAGGCTTGATGGTCTTTCTTTCTTTGCCTGAACCTCTGCTGTATTCTAACTATTTAGGTTAACATTGCATGGATTGGTTACTACTTTTGTTATCTCAATATATTACTTATTTGCCTAATGAACTGTGCAGAGGAGAAAGAACACACTTTGAGATATCTGGTATGGGAGGGCTGTTCTGTCCAGTCTCTCATTCCCAGTCATGGCAGCATCCAAACCTGCTTTATTTCTAAGTTAAAGGTTACTGATAGCACTGTCAGCTGGGAAAAACTGACTAGATTTCCAAAGCTCAACAAAATCAATTAGGAATCCAGCATCCTGAAAACATTCAGGTGGTTTGGCAGATTTTCTGTCTGTATGATTAGCAGCTTGTACTCCCAAAAAACAGGACAAAGCTGAATTAATTTAATCTTTTCTCAGGAGTCCAGAAAAGACAAAAGTAATTGTGATAATCAGATGTGATTTCCGTCTGAGGCACAGAGGAACATAAAGGTTTCTGTTACGCTCTTCTGTGGCAATAGTGTATCCTATGTGATACTAGAAAGTGCCCATACAGTGAATGCTTTTCAGAAATGTCCTTCCTTCAGTCTCCTCAAAAATAAAAAAGGGGATTCCTCACTCCTTAATGCACACACAAAAAAGATGTTACAAGCTACAGGTACAATTTAATTTGTTGGCATTTAACTGTAAAATGCCCGCTTTTTTAGAGATGGAGTTCAGTTAAAACACCATATGAAGCCAGCTGTTCTACATACACACTTTGCCTATGAAATCTCATACACCTGGCAAAGAGGTGCAAACTAGACGTCAAGGTCACAGGCTACAGCACCTATTTAAGATGACAAATTTATGTCATTAACATGCACTATTTTTGCTGCCAACAGTAGTCTGTATTTCAGTTGGCAGATTTCCACACATAAGGAATGATGTGCTTATGCTGCAACTGACTTATAAACACATCATGTTAACAGAGTAATTATAGACTTACACAAGCAACACAATTTGCAAAACAATTACTTTACTTTTCAATGCTAGATGGTTTTATTGTGTTCCAGAAAATAATTCCAATTTTCAACATATCTCGCTTTCTACTCTGCATCTTTGAAGTGGAAACTTTGCAGAGAAATGTGTAGGGTTCATTTGTTTTTGAAGGACTGTATAAAACTCTTACAGACTCTGCAGGGATAAATTGCATCCTAAATGCACATAAAAGAGTATTGTGAGTAAATAGTAGACATGTATGAATAACCAAACATAGGACTTAGAATTTTTGCTAAATATGGGCTGAAAAAAATAACATTGAACAAATATAAAACCCACAAGCCATTCAAGAACATAAAGAACATTTCTTTCTATAAAGCTGAAAGAGATTTTCATGTAGTCTTTATAAAACCGTGAAAATTTAATAGAACAAAAATCAAACATCAATCTAATAAATTTGTGTACAGAATCTTGAAACACAATATGATCACTACTCAGAAACAGCATGTTCAGAATGTGATCACTACTCAGAGAACGTTTATGGTTTGTGATCAACAATTAGTAGCTGAATGAGAATGAGCCCCTCCTAAACCAACAGACCCCACACTCAAACAAACCCCATGTGGCCAAATGTATCCCAAATACTTACCATCTTTACATGGAAAATCCGTTTCATTTTGCGTATCATATTCAATAAGGCTTATCTAGACTTGACTTGGCTTAAAATCCTCAAATATCTTGTGTAAATACCACTTGTGGAATAATACAGTAGTGTAAAGTTAACAGATGGAGATTGTCAAATAATTAATACAACATCTTAGTTAATATTTGTCTCAGGAGTTCAGTTGTTTTCCAGGAATACAGTTTGGGCACATGCCTGTTCAAAAGGCTAATAATCCAAATATCTTTCTCCAGTTATCTGTCATAATATAGTTTTCACAGAAGTATCATGATTATGCAAATACTGATGCCATAGTATTATCAAGTGCATGAAAAGTCGTCAGTACAATATTTGTACCTTTTTGTGGATGACATTTCAGGATTTCTAACAGAAAATACTGCAGAACTCGTGTACAATGTTGCTCATTTATCACAGTGCTCAGGGCTGTGTAGTTCATGCCTGACATGACTGGAAAACACTTGCAGTAATATCTGAACACTCATTTTGTGGAGGTGGTTTTTCCACCACTGTAGGCATGAGTTTAGCACTTCTCAATTTCCCTGTTCCTTCTGCAAGGCCACTGGCATAAGTATGGACGTTCCTGCCCTACTCTCTCTGTTATGTGCCACATATAATGCTTTTTCTCAGGACAGCAAACAGAACCACATTGCCTTCACTCTTGCATTGTCATGTAGTGAGGTTTGCATCCTCATCTTTCTGCAGGCTCAAGCTATTTGCCTTTCTGGAGTATTGCACCAGAAGTAGCTGTGGTGACCACTGAGGATAGGTGTCAGCCCCATACGGTCCAAGTGTTGAGCGCTGTCTCAAGCCTTGTGTTTCGGCTGGTGATGGAACATATGCTTTGTTCAAATAATCACAGTCTCTTTCCTTTCTTATTGGATATGTTTACAACTGTTTGTGAGACCTCTTATTCCAGAAGGTGGCACAACTGCAAGAAATTGCCAGCAGCAAGACTAGCTTCTCACCATTATCACCTGCAGGTCCCATCCCTGATCCTGTGACTGAGGTGGCATTCCGCTCTTTCTCTTCCTTCAGGTCAGCTTTAGGCTGTACATCCTTTTCACTCATCAGTCAGGCTTTCCTTTAAGACACGTGTCTCCAGGAAAATGCATACTTTTCAGGAGTAAATACAGTTGGAAAGAAAATCCCTAGGAAGACGTGCAGACTCACTGCTTTGCATCCTTTTTGTATCAGGACCCACTCAAGTGCCCTTTTGATTCATGGTTTGGAGTAGGCAACACAGGAGGGTGAACAATCATCTCACTTCCTTTCACTGTGGGTTGGGCCTCGTCCACGTTGGTCATAACATAAAAATAGATGGTCTTCTCTTCAAAGCAGCAGGTAAGGTTCTCTTTTATTGAGGACTTTAATCTGCAGAAAATCTTTTAAGCTGTATTCATATTGAGGAGTGCAACTTGATATTAATAGCAGAGTGCACAATACAGTCCCTCAAGAATTACAACTACAAATGTTTAATAGGCAAAACACTAGTATTTCTTTTTGTGCAACAGTAAGCCTTCAGATAGTTCACATACTTGTGTTGAACTTAAACCTCATTTTTCTATGATCTAAGTTCAGTTTATGTATTGATTTTTCTTTAACAGCTTTAATAGTTTTTACTCTTTAAATATTTATGTTATACGTATAACATACAATAAAAGGGTTTGTGTATTCACATGTGCAGGACAAAAGCTGTATAAATCTCATGCTTCCCCATTGACAAAACTAAACTTTGGTGCAGCAAAGCTGATTTACATTAAATTAAATGGTATAAAATTAAACATTCAGTTTCAGAACTAAAAATCTTTAGCCTACGGTATACACCTCTTCAGACAGCCAACAAACTTATATTAGCTTTATATTGTCTTTAATAAAAACTCAAACAGGTGGATCCAGATACTGGGATGTGGCTGAGCTGCAAATGTCTTTCCTCAATGTGAGACAGCCTAAGGACAGGGTCACCTTTACAACCAGTTAACACAGGCTCCTTCACATCAGTCTGTCAAGCAATAACTCAGATGTCTAGACACAATCCAGCTGTTGCAGTAAAGTATATGGTCACCTTATGCCTGTTCATCAACTATGCCACTAATTGTTGAAGTCCAGCATCGCACAATGTGAAATTGCCCATACTCCCAAGAAACTGCCTTTGCTACTTCTTTCTGCTGCTTTCAGGACACAGAAATCTATATTTATACAACACCCTATTTCCTCTTCATTTTTTTTGTGAGCATGGTACTAGGTAAGACTGAACAAATGCCAGTGCCGTGCCACACTTGAAGTTTTGAATTTCTCAGTATAAAAGTGCTTTTGTAACTGCACAACACAAAATCATGGGCTGATAATGCAATTGCATAGCCCCCCAGTACGTAGTGGAAGATTTGCCCTCAAAATAGCTCTGTCATGGTGTTCTTACGTATATTAACTGTGTAGCCAGTCGTTGCTCAGAACTTATCTTTGCGCTGATTAGTGAACATCTCATGTTCAGAAGGTACTTGAGAGTGGGGAGTATGGCTTACAGGGTCTTTCAAATACAGCGAGTCTTGCAAATCACTGAAAGCCAGTAATACCACATTTTTACCTCTACTCAATTACAGCAGAGAAAAATCTATGGTTGCTTTTGGCCTCAGGTATTTCTAGTCTGTTACATTAAGCATGCCTTTCCATATATGTGTTCTCCCTTGGGCTGAGGAGGAGTAGGTTCACTTAACTCATCCACAGAAAACTGTAAAGCTGTGTGTTTCTTGGTCAGACACCAAGAATAAAAACCAGGCTTTCCTGCTTTCTCAACCAACTTATTGACCCTAACTCACCATACAGTCTTGTGCGTAGCCTTCACATATAAAGTTTATGAATTTCAATTAACTCTAATCACTTCAGATTTTGCATTGAATTGGCTGTGGCCTGACTTACAGAGATACTGAGCATTCAGAAGTGGAGGCAAAGTTCAAAAAAAAAGGAAATGCAAACTTGAGCAACAGATCTTTAAAAAAAGCACCTGATCTCTGTGAGTCATTTAGGCAGTATCTAAAGCACCAGAGATCTGTAGCCACTTTTGAAAGGTCATATGTATTCGATGGTAACAACAGTCTTTTACACCAACAAGGGAAATAAGCAAAAAGAAACAAAACAACCCAAGCCATACATGTATACAAGCACAGGTTTAACAAAGCTACTGTTCTGCCTTATCTATTTAAACAAACATCTGATGAAATAAGCACGCATCCTGGCCATTACCTGCCAAAACTGACTTTGAGGGAAAGGACCCCACTCATTTTGGAAAGATATCAATGTTTGCCTGACATGGTGAGTCCATGTGTTTCTGGTGTATAGGAGTGCAAAGGAAGCAGAAAAACTAAATAATGATGAAGAATTGTTGATTTGTGAAGTGGAATAAACCCTGGAGTAGTTTCCCCAGCTCTGCTCATTTCTCTAGCATCTCTGCTTGGGTTGGCAGAAACGTGTGTTCATCTCCTTAAAGTGTGCTATGTAGCCAAGCTTGGCTGTATACTCTGCCTCTTACAACTGTTTTCTTGCTTGTAGCTGTATGAAAAATTAAATAACTTATTCATCTATGTACATTCTACCGACAATTTTCACATGGCTAGTCCAGTTAATTGATCCAACAAGAGTGTTCTGTAATGCCTGAAGCAGTCCAGGCTTTTCCTCTGTTTGCCTTGGATTAATTTGTATATTTGTCATAAGAAATATTAAGAGATCCTTTTCTTCCCCAGAATTATGTTAAAACACTAAACTACTTGGAAACATTTAGCTCGCTGGAATCTGAAGAACTCCCAGATCTACTGGAAGACACACACACACACACAAAAAAGTGTAAGACCCATTCTATGAGTGTTTTCTGTAGGTGTATTTATCTTTTTTGAGCTGTTGAGTACTCAGCATATTCCCAGAGGGTCAGAATTGCTGAAGAGCTCAGCAACCACAATGGCAGACAGACTTCCAAAGTGATTCATTTCCCCTTTTAGACATCAAAATAACGACACCCTCATTCATGAAACTGTACAGCGTGCTAGATTCTAGTTTCTTTGAAAATGCAGCTATATGTGTTCTATCTAAATGATAAATTGAAGTGTTTGGGGTTTGCTGTTGTTTTTTTTTAATTTGAAAAAAAAATGAAGAAGTAAAAATGAAATAACGGAGTGTCTGAAAAAAAAGAATGTCTTCCAGTTCTGGAAAAATCTTGTCAATAGTGGCAACCATGAGCTTTTCTAACAGTGGACCATGAGCAAAATCCTCATTCCTAAGTTATTATAGCTTCCTACAAATTCAAACACACCTTTCATCTTAAATCATTTCTGTGTCGTATCCATTACTAGTGCTTGATTCTGTGGTCTCCTGAATTCACCCTTTGGAGATGGGTCCTTCTCAGAAATGTCAAAAAAGCTAAACAAAATGTTGACAACTGAACCCAGAGTATGAGGCAAATAATCTTCTAATAAAAATAGCTGGTTTGTATCCTATTTGTGGAGGCAATAATGACAGAAGAGGAAAAAAGTACTGTCACAGGTAGCTGTGATTTTATTATCTTTTTTTTTAAACCAGACAGTGTATGTTTTTCAACAGGGTGCACAGTAGCTAAACATCAGATACACAGCTCTGCCTAAATACTTAAACAGCTCTATTTCTGCACCACAGTAGCCCTGGCACATCTTTGCTTTTGTTGCTGTAAAACTGGGTCATATTATTTTGCTATGACAGCATCACAGGAAATTCAAAAGCTGAAGCTAGTTCAAACTCAGCCATAGAGCTTCATATGCAGAAGAGCCAATATTAGCATTATTAGCAGATCTATGTATTCTGGCCCTATTTTCTCAAGTCTTTATTGATCTGCCAGATTACTGGTCACCAGACTTGTGGATCCAGGAACGTGAAAGTCCACTTTCCTCTTTTGTCATACACACTAGTGCTCAACACCTGTCTGAAAATGTGTACTCTATTCTTAGCGTGGTGAAAGATTTTCTTTAGGTTTTTTTCGGTAATAATGTCATGGAATAACTCCAAAACTGAAATCCACCAGGCTAAATCCAGAACGTCTCTATTTGAAATTAAACTATTCAACTATTAAAAAAACCAAAAGAACTTCCTGCTGCATCTGTCTATTTTCTACAGTATTCCTTTTGCTGTGAGGACACATCCAGACTATTTCACCATCAGCATGATGAGCAGAGTGAGCATGTCAAAATCTTGCTATTGTTAGCTTACCACAAAATTTCCTTGGAGGAGAAACAGTAACATTACCTAATTGCTAGAATGGTCCCATTATTTCAGAGATGTCAGAACAAATTCATCCTTGAGACACATAACCATCAGGGCCCTGAGAGCACTCATAAACCTTTAATGGATCTCACCAGCTTCCCATGGGACCTCCCACTAACCTTGCCTATGGCCCAGGAATGCCATTTCAGCACCCCTTGGGACTGCCTGTTCAACTGGATATGGCTGACACTGGGGTTGCCCTCAGTCCTGGCTCTCCGTCCCTAAGGGAGAAGACAGCTCCCACCGCTTCTGGACTATAGCCTACCCAGTTCATGCCATTTGAGTTGCTCACTTGAGAATTAATGATTCTATGATTCTAATTAATGTGGAATATCACACTGCTTTCTTTAGAAAAAAAAAGTGAAATTATGACATAGCAACTGAGTAGAATATCATCAAGCTATTTTATTAGAGCACCAACACATCAAATTGCCAGGTATTAATTTGATGCACTACAGTCTGGAACTTCTGAATATATTTTGCGTGTATGTATAAACACTCACCTGGATACATGTATGATTGCTTGTACATGCAAAAAACCTTAACAAGGAGCTGAAAGCATGTAGTATTTGAGTTCATTCATAAT
>JAVSBS010008882.1:13291-33433 GCA_033124195.1 Coracias cyanogaster | reverse complement strand
GTTCAAGAAGGACAGGGAACTGCTTGAAAGAGTCCAGCACAGAGCCACAAAGATGATTAAGGGAGTGGAACATCTCCATTATGAGGAAAGGCTGAAGGAGCTGGGTCTCTTTAGTTTGGAGAAGAGGAGACTGAGGGGTGACCTCATTAATGTTTATAAATATGTAAAGAGTGAGTGTCAGGAGGATGGAGCCAGGCTCTTCTCAGTGGTGTTCAATGATAGGACAAGGGCTAATGGGAGCAAACTGGTGCATAGGAGGTTCCACTTAAACATAAGGAAAAACTTTTTCACTGTGAGGGTGACAGAACACTGGAAGAAGCTGCCTGGAGAGGTTATGGAGTCTCCTTCTCTGGAGACATTCAAGAGATGCGTTCATTTGTGACCTAGTCTAGGTGATCCTTCTCTGGCAGGGGGGTTGGACTTGATGATCTTTTGAGGTTCTTTCCAACCCCTAACATTCTGGGATTCCTGTGAAACCAGTGTCGTTGAGAAAACTTCATGGACTTCCACTATAGGTTCCATTTCTTTCACCTCCATTCACTGCTACTAATGAAATAAATTATTTTGTCCTTAATCAAATATAAATGTGGAATTATATTCAAACATTTCAAGCTTACTTTTACAAAAAAATAAGTTTACATTCTTTTCCTCTCCAATAAGTGAAGAAATTCTACACATTCACTTCCTAATTTAACTTACTGAGTTTTCTAGGCTCAGAAACTTGAAGTTCTGATAAACACAATTCATGCAATCCATTTCCTAATAACACATCTTGCACTAATAATTCCTAAATTTCTTTTGTTGATTCCCTGAGAGTTTGTGGAATAACTCAAGTGATAGTATCTTTAGATAGGCTCTTTTGCTGATTGAAGTCTAACTATAACTTTTGGTTCATCTAGAGTTGCATTATAAATCTCCTTGCAACCTTTTCTCAGTGTTCATGAATAAAATGATCTGTTGTAGAATCCACAGGGTATGTCTGAAATTCAGTCAATAAGTCTCTGAAACACAGCAAACAAAATTAACACTGTGATAACTATGGGGCTTTGTGTAATTTATAGCTTACCTGAACTCTGTATAACTCTGAGGCAGAATGCAAAGCACAGTCTGAGTTTTAGGTGGGCTTTGCCTTCTTACTTTCCTCTTAGTTTAAAATAAAACACTAAAGACAAGTAGGACTTTTTTTTTTTTTTTTGTCTTTTACATCTTTTGAACAGAATATGCTTAATTTCTCAGGCAAAATTTCTGCACATTAAAATAACTTCCCCAAGAAACCATGAGTTTTATAAAGAAAGATTGTTTTGCCAGCTCTTAAAGAGGTGTATCACTAAGTCACTCACGAAGCAGAAAGAGGCACAATTTGGGTATCTATTCTTGGATCATTTTCAGCAGTTCAGAATGGAAGAAGCCAACACAGAATCTTGGTGACATGTACGGCTCATCTTTCCTACAACCAGTGGTGCACTGAGGACTTCCTTATGATTTATAAATTTTGGGTTTTTTCACCTTATCTAAAAGCAATGGCATGCTTAGAAATTCAATGCATAGTGTGTTCGACCAAGCTTATTGTTTGCCTACTGAAGACTTAAATTGGACTGAGTCCTGAAATAGCCTGTATTTGATATGCTAGATAAGTTATTTGAACATACCTATAGACTCCAAAATTGAAGGTGGTGATCTGAGTTCTTTTTAGCCATCAGAACTCTGAAATACCATCTGTCTTGTGTCAGGAATTTGGGGAGCTAGCAGGAGCTGATCAGGGGTATTGTTATCATACGTATTCATTAAAACCAAACCAGTTTCTACTTTTTTTGGTACATCGTGTCAGAATGTGCAAAGAAGGTAGGAGATAAAGCTTAGTTTAGCAAACACTGCTAGGTATAGTAACAAGACTGATTTAACTCTTATTTTAAAGCTTGTTAATGTCTTAATTAGTAAATGAGAATGATTTTCTGGCTTTGGTGAAACTGGGCCTCCAAAAGCCTGAAGAAATCAAAGCCTTCAGTAAAAAATAAAATAGACTTTAAAAAGTTATAGCCTTTTTTCCTTGAAAATATAATTAATAAAAGAAAAAAAAAAACAACTCATTAAAGGAAGCCTGTAAATGATAAATAAATCAATCAACCAAAATTGAAACAAACAATGTTCCTTTTGTAAATTCGATAGGGTTGAAATGGAAGGGGCAGGGAAGATCCAAACAATGATGTTATTTTCAAATGTTCTCTTGTTTTGCTTTAGCTTGCGAAAACTGAGGAGGAATGAATTAGGATGTTAGGAATAGCACAGTGGGTTGTGAAGTTCTACAACCAGGCTGAAGAAGCATGGTGTTTGGCACACATTACAGTGGAGGAATGGAAAAGCTAAAACAGAAACTGCCACTGCAGCCTCTTAAAATTAAAAATGTTTCTATTTGGGAAGACTGGGTTTGCAATGAGTTTTGTTAGAGATTATTGCATATATCAAACAGAAATTATTGTTATGTGTCATTTCTTAGATCTGGGATGAGAAAATACTTCCAGTTTATAGGGAAATCAGCAGAGACTGACTTTCCCCGAAATATTTAACCATGTTATGTTATTTAAAAAACTTAAAGAAATTAAAAAAAACAATGTGCATCCATAACTGCATATACTGAATATGTATATTTGTATTTTAAGAGAAAATGTTTAGGGATTATGTAATCTGCTAAAGAAAAGAAAGCAGAAGAAAATGTGAACATAACAGATTTGCCACATTCAGGGCTTACATCAATAAGGAAGAGGCTTTATATGCAGACTTTACTAGTTGTTTGGAACAATAACGTATACAACCCACAAGTTCAAAACAGGATTCAGCACTTTCATTCTTAAAAATTCTACATCATCCACAGTTCCCAAATTAAATTTTAAAAGACATTTTAATATTGACTAAAAAGGCTTGGTGATAATAAAACTGGTAACAAAGGTATGAAAAATAATAATATCCAAAATCATTAGAAGTTAAAGATGGAGTTTTGTACTAGTGAATTATGGCTTCTACATCCATTCACAGATAGGTTTCTCAGATCTTACCTTCTCAGAGCTTTTTTACTTTTCTCCTTGTAATTTCTTGCTTATTTTATGTTTTCTGTAACACTGGATATTTGTGGTACATTATCTACTATTGATCTGCAATCAAATTAGAGCAAATTGTAGTAGTAAATCCCACAAATTTTTCTAGAATAATTTTGAACTGTAAGGACTCAAAAATACTGGAGGATTATAAATCACTCTGAAAAATAAACTTTGCCTCTACACATGACCACTATAACATGGTAATGGAACTTTCTTTTCTTCATTTTTTTCATGTCATCTGTGGAAAGCCACCAAAAGTAGATAATGCTCAACTTCAAGAATAGTTATTGTGTTTGTTCACAATATAAGAGTCATAGTCTCTATGTATTCTCTTTGTGCATCTGTTCTGGAAAGATCAGAAGCAAGCCTTTCATTAATCACTGAATGTCATGTGCAATAAATCTACTTAAACTCAGCATGATATAGTTTTTCCATATACTCAGTTCATTTGTAAATGAGGGTATGTCAGTCCAGCTTGGGTTAGCTCTTTCCTTCATTGTGCTGCTAAAGTATTTATTACCTGAATGCTACCCAAATGTTGTTAGCAAACTAATTAGTAGTGACTGTGCTCTGCCTACATACCAGTATCTATTATGTAGACATACTCTATACCTTTGTATCTGCAATCCACAGCTTGGCATCTATAAGAAAACAATGTGGTTTGAATTTTTTTTTTCTGTCATCTTTCTTCCTTTCTTTTCTGTTTCTCTCTATGTACAATTAGTAAGAATACCTTTCATTGTGAGCAGAAAACCTGTGAAAAGAACAAAGGAATTGTCACATATTCCAGAATTATAGGTATAACAGATGACGAATTGAAATGAGCAAGGTAATGCAGGACTACAAGAATTACTCTTTCCTCCCTGCTTTTCATTTTCCCTGTGCTGAACTCAGTGAATAATTAAGATGTTGAACTTCATGATACCAAACCACAATAAAAAGTAATTATTAAAGCAGTCTGGGAGTTACAATTCATTTTAAATGACACAACTTCAATTAGACTCCTTCAAATTCTAAATGTAGGCCTTTCTTATATCCCAGTCACAGCATAGATAGCAAATAATTTGTTCAGGTTATAGGGTATCATATAGCTGTCACACAATATTCAAACATGGGAAACAGCTCTAATCAGTAGGGCTCATACCTTATTTTTCTCCACATCTAAAGAGGTGAGGAAGTGGTCTTGTGCTGATAAATCCTCAAGTGCCATAAATTTGAATATGGGGTTTATCTGATCATAAATGCAAGTCTGTAAGAATAGTCATGGGGACATCTTTGTTCCTTGGAAAATGTCCATTATAATACAGCCGAGGCGAGGAAGTTACACTTAATTATCATGGATTATTTAACTAGATTTAGAAAGTTTATGATAAAACAATAAAGATAAAATGAGTAATTCTGAATAGAATTGGTCTCTTTACAATGCAGATTTTTTTTTCTGAATGAAAAAAATGATGAAAAAGGATTTCGAATTCTATTAGGAGTTTTGTCAGACATATAATAATAGGAATAAATAAAATGCTAAATCCTCAGCGAAGAGAAAATTATAGAACCGTGATTGACAGGTTTTAGTTTTACAGGGTTTCCTATAATTATAGCCTGTGAGGTGCACTGAGAAATGTTCACAAATTCAACAATTTCTTAGTTTTTAGGGGAGTGGACAATCTTATTCATCTGAGTGGCAGAAGAATAGTTTGATAAAGACCTTCATCCCTTCTCTTAGCAAGTCCAACCTCATTCTTTCATGAGAAAATCTGAAGCAATTTTAGTAGCCATTTCATGACCTGTACATATTGTATTTACAGTGTGAGCAGCTGGGCAGAAAAGAAATCTGGAAAAAAAAAGCACAAAAATATTGTAAGAAAATAATTCTAGTAGTATTCTGCAAGTATATGGAACCAGCACACATTCATCAAAAGATACGGAATGATATCTTTTTATATTCTGTCTACCTTGGATATAATAGAAGATGTTGGCTGAGAACTTTGTGGTAAATTCTAATGTGTGCTAACTCCTGTGCAGTTAGAATTTCTATCAATCTCATACAACAGTGCTTACTTTAGAGATGTCAAGTTGTGGTGGTATGATTCTCCCCCACTCATGAGCCACTCAGTATAGAGTGCAACTTCCCCTCCCTGGGTTACACAGCAATCCACTGGAAAGTCAAATACGGATTGTGAGAGTCAGTGTACCAGAGGGTTAAGGCATCCCTTACCGTTCCTGGGTCCTGCTTCTCTGGGGACAATAACAACAATTACCTCCTGACAATCCAGTATAGATGGTAAACAGCAGACTAGAGCATTGAGGCAGCCCTTTGACACACTCGAGTCCCACTCCACTCCTTATTGCCTGGGAACAATAACAATGATCAATTGACCGTCTGACAGGCTAGTACATCTGTACTTCACTTGTGACCTAAAGTGGAGAGGATACCAGAACTCTAAAATCTAGCAAGTTCCGGGCATGCGCAAGTGGTGGAAAAATACTAGAATATTACATAAGCCAAGTTGGCCAAAATCGATAAGTACTTGACAAAGGTAAATTTTCTTGGACCGTATAAATAGCGATCCTAAGCAAGACCCTTTGAGCTCTCCTAGATCACAGTGGGCTGCGACTGGTATCTCCCCTGAGCTGGAGCGCCTCTCAGGACTGTTTGCTGGTAAAGTCAACAGAAGGGTGAGACAACCTCCTTGAGTCTCAACTCCTGCTCATTGAGGAATGCAGGTGCATTGTATTTACTCTAAAATTGAGGGAAATTTTGACTGTAGGCTAGCCTCTTCTACCCGCTTTGTTACCTACCTAGGTCTTTGATTTTATGCATTTGCTTTTATGAGTGCAGCCATCTACATATTTAACTGGATCCAAGTATTTCTATCTCTGTGTGCTTGAATGTTTCATGTTTATACATACATCCATACTTTGATTTAGGATATCCTGTAGTAAGTTAGTGTGAATATTATGATACTCAAATATGTAATTTACTCGCTGTTTTATTACAAAATACTTTACTAAGTCATTTACTATTCTTTAAATTGGTTAATCATTAAGTGCTGCTAAAATTCAACCTTTGATTTATCTCACTCCATTAATGAATCTTAAATTGCTGTTAAATCAAAACTGTGTCAAAAATTCACCTGCAACACAAGTGTCTTGCAGTAATCCCTAGGAAAATTAATTAGAATATATTTAATAACCAGTAAAGAACTTGAAGAGTTAAGATTTTCAGAACAGCTTAGAAGTTTGTGTATTGGGAAGTATTGGTGCAAAATGATAGCTCATATTCTTACTTATCATTGCATACCAGAAAGAGGATATACTTAAGATCTGTCTATATCAGACTTGAAACTTTAAACCGTATTTTAGACATCCTGTTACTATGAAAATGAGCTGCTAAAATAGATTTTTTAAAAGTACGGAATAATGAAAGAGAAAAGATAACACTTAATAAAATTATATGGGCATTATTATTGAACTATTACCATTGTTCAGTAACATGGCATTCCAACATCGTGCCTAAATTTATTTGGAAAACCATTGGTGGTCAGAAAAATATACTGACAAAATTCATTTTTATTTAGTTTTGCTTTAAAGTAAATAATCTTTCTCTAATCTGAAAGATGATTTATATAATTTTTAAATTAATGGGCTATTAGAGAATTAGGTAGAGTGTCATATGTTAAAACACTGCAGTAATAACTAATAAAATAACTTCAGTATTTTCATAGTTACTTGATATTACAGGTGAAAAAAGTTTCCTACATATTTTACGCCTCAGCTACTCATTGCAAAAAAGAAAGGAATTTGAATTTCAATATGCATTTGCATTTTTCTGTAAAGTTTTGTGATCTCCCAAGTTATTAGAATTCTCCTACTTGCTTAGAGTTATAGTCATTTATACTGTTCTTGTCCCTTTTAACTTTGGTCAGCGTTAGCTGAGTTCTAGGCAAACAAAAGTTATATTTTGTTCTATGTTCAATAAACTCTTACACAAATAGGAAACCTCTGTAAAAGTAAAACGGAGTTTTTCCTTAGTTATTCCCTAGGTCTCATATTAAACATTGTTTGAAAAATAATTTCTGATAGAAGTTAATTGCCCATATGGATTATTTTTGTTACTTTAAGCAGTTACAACTAAGCTATTGCATGTTGTACTGAAATGTAATAGTAAGCAAGTCATAAATATATTTGCTGAAATAACCTGTTTTGTTAAGAGGGTTTTGTAGAAATCTGTCTTACACTCACATCTGGAATTGTAAAGTAGTCAATCTAATGCTGAAACCTTGGCTGTGAGATCATAGAATCATAGTGGTTGGAAAGGACCACCAGGATCATCCAGTCCAACTTTCATCCCAGCATCTCTTTAGCCACTACACCATAGCCTCAAGTGCCACATCCACTCGTTTTTTAAACACCTCCAGGGATGGTGACTCCACCACCTCCCTGGGCACTTTGTTCCAGTGCCCAATCTCTCTCTCAGTAAAGAATTTCTTCCTAATTTCTAATCTAAACCTCCCCTGATGCAACTTGAGGCCATTTCCTCTCATTCTATCATTAGTAATTTAGGAGAAGAGACCAACACCATCCTCACTACAACCTTCCTTGAGGTAGTTGTAGAGAGCAATAAGGTCTCCTCTCAGTCTCCTCTTCTCCAGACTAAAGAGCCCCAGTTCCCTCAGTTGCTTTTCATAAGACATGCCTTCCAGACCTCTAACTAGCCTCGTTGCCCTTCTCTGGACCAGCTCCAGCACCTCAGTGTCTCATACTGCAGCACCCCAAAGTAGACACTGTACTCAAGGTGTGGCCTCACCAGCGCTGAGTACAGAGGCATTGTCACTTCCCTACTCCTGCTGGACACAATATTTTTGATACAGGCCAGGATGCCATTGGTCTTCTTGGGAACCTGGGAACACTGTTGCCTCATGTCCAGCTGGTTGTCCACCAGCACCCCCAGATCCTTTTTTTCCAAGCAGCTTCACAGCTACTCTTCCCCCAAGCCTGTAGTGTCGCATGGGGTTGTTGTGACCAGAGTGCAGGACCTGACACTTGACCTTGTTAAACCTCATACAATTGACTTCAGCCCATTGATCTAGCATGTCCAGGTCCTTCTGCAGAGCCTTTCTACTGTCAAGCAGATCATCAGTCCCACTCAGTTTGGTGTCATCTGCAAATTTACTGAGGGTGCATTCAATACACTCATCCATACTACTGATAAAGATATTAAACAAGACTGACCCCAAAGCTGGGCCCTGGGGAATGCCGTTTGTGACTGGCCACCAACCGAATTTAACTCCATTCACCACCACTCTCTGGCCATCCAGCCAGTTTTTAACCCAGCAAAGAGTACACCTGTCTAAGCCATGAGCCACTAGCTTCTCCAGCAGAATGCTCTGGGAGAGGATGTCAAAGGCTTGACTAAAGTCCTGGTAGACTACATCCACAGGCTTTCCCTCATTGGCTAGGCAAGTCACCTGGTCATAGAAGGCGATCAGGTTGGTCAGGCAGGACCTACTTTTCATGAACCCATACTGGCTGGGTCTGATCCTCTGGTTGTCCTGGAAGTGCAATGTGAGTGCACTCAAGATTAACCGTTCCATAATCTTTCCCGGTACTGAGGTCAGGCTGACAGGCCTGTGGTTTCCCAGATCCTCCTTCTGGCTGTTCTTGTAGATGGGTGTCACACTGGTAAACCTCCAGTCATCTGGGACCTCCCCTGATAACCAGAACTTCTGATAAAAGATGAAGAGTGGATGTTATAAAGCTTATAACATAAATTGCAAAGAAACAACCTTCCCTCTTGCAGAAATACAGGTACATGTTTTACCTGTATTTTCAATATATTGTGATCATTATTGACACTTCAGAATAAATAGCTTGTCTATATTTTACTATCTCTTTAATTAACATTTTTTTCTCTTTTCCAATAAAATAACAAGAGGACTAATGACTTGAGAAGTTACTTGACTTCATTATGACATAGCAAAAGAATTGCTGAAATGATTAAAAAGTATACCTTTTTTTAATTAACTGGGCCAATAGCACATACTAAATACTGATTTTAATTCATTTGAACTTCTTCTGTGTTTGAAAAAATTAAAGAAGATGGAATACCAGACTTACAGTGAGTCCAGTGAGTCATGGCTATTAAATGCTATTTAACAAATGTTACTTTAAGGGTTTTTATTTATCTATTTATTTATGGAAAGTTAGAAATTTAAGGATTATTTGAGAGAGAGGAAAGGACAGCATAAGAAGGACAAATTAAAAATCTACTTAAATGCCAGAATAGGATATTTCTTATAACAGTCAGTCTAGATTTTTATACTACAAATCGTCTCCTCCTGTTTTGCAAAAGCTCCATTCCCAAATTGCAAGGATTTTTTTTTTTCTTGAAAAAGAGTCAAATAATGAATGAACTGAAGATTTTGCTTCTAAGCTGGAGTTCTATGTATCTAAATTGTGCACTATTGCTGCCAGTATTACTGGTAGGTTAGATTTCAAACCACTGAACATCGTAATACTTGTCTACTGAAAGAGGCATGGATAAGGTTTTATGTATGCAGTATTCTGTAAGAAATAATTCTTTATTTTTTGAAATTGTGAAAGTCCTTAAGTCTTTAACTATGTGCACTACGTAGAATTTCATTCTTCTAACAAAATATACACTGTATCTTGATGACTAAATATAGGAACATTTCTAATCAGTCTATCTTTTCATATGAAAAGCTGAAATGGGACACAATGCAGTAATAAAATAGGTAAAAGGAAAGGCTGGTGGTGGGAAAGGGGGCTCAGATTGCTTCGTGTAGAACAGACTGGAAATATCCCCTTAACAGTAACTGCCAGCTCATATTCATCAGTCTCATTTTTTGTAGGGTCCTGGTAACACCAATCCTGTCTTTCCAGTGCTTCAAAATATGCAAAATAACAAAATAATAAAGTATTTTGTTGTTCCTCATCAGTATTATGAATTAGGCAAGTGCTGTCCTGTAAGTAACCTAAAACCAGTCCTTCAACTACAAGCCTACTTACTAGGCATTACAGGTGGTTAGAGGACAGGCGACTAAACTGTACTAGAAATTATACTTAGCAGATACTAAAGTCTTGAAATTAGGTAATAAAATGGGAGGATTATCCAAAAGAATGAATAAAGAATATTAATCACTACTGGTGAACTGTGCAAAACAAACAGGCAATTTATTCTACCCCTTTCCTTGATATTTTTTCTTTTATCAAAGTTACTACAAAAAGAGGATGAGAATTTAGATTGCCTTAAAATCAGCAGGATCTCACTTGAAGGAAAATATTCTCTAACAAGGCAGTGGGAAGGACTAATCATTAGCTATTAATGCTCTTCCTATAACTTCTACTAGATTAATGATTATACTTCAGTTCAGAGCTCTGTGAAACACTGGCAGAAAAACAGGAAACTGAAAAAATTTGCCTGTTTATCATGAATTTGAATTTTTAGGGTATTTTTCTCTAAAAATTGTCCAAAGATTCTCATAGAAAAACTCAAAGCCACTTTGGAGGAATTGAGTCCTTTAAAAAAAGTTACTATATTTCAAGACTTTCATGTTATTTTTCTTTAAATATTGATTATATTGGATAATGGAAACAACATTCAAAATTAATTTATAAAACTTTAGGCAAATATTTAAGTAAATATTTCAGACTTATATTAGGCATCGAGCTTTCAAAATAAATTTTCCAATATCCATGAAGTATGGGCTAAATCATGTTGGGACCCAAGCTGTTTCTGAATTTCTGGGGAACTTCAAATTCAGTCACTGTGATGTTAGTCAGTAAATGTATACTCTCTCCCAAAATGATTCCCAGAAATCCTGGAAGGAAAAGAGAGGAGTGAGCTAGTGACATAAGGGGATAAAAGGTATAATATAAAGAGAATACAGCTTAATCCAAGTATTTAACCCATCATTTATAACTTTCCTACTAATTTTGGTAAGCTTTTGTCTGTTGAGATAGTTAACTTATACTACACTTTGCTTATACTACACTTTGTGGGGTTTTTTTTATGTTATGCATCATTCATACAGAGTCTTGACACTGTGTATAAATTTGAAAAGTAAAAGTATTTTAATTTACTTGGTTATTAATTTATTTTTTATTTTCCTCCTGGTTTCTAAATCATTCCCCTTCACTTTGTGAATTGGTACCTCCTCTTTTATGTCCTCAAGCTCTTTTATGAAAATGGAAAAACACTTCTAATGAAAGCTCAGATTCTCATGTAGTTGGTTTACTTCAAGCACTAGACTTTGTGGAAAATATCAAATATTATTATATTTGTGAACAAATAACAAGAATCAACAACAGTAGTGGGAGAATCTTGAGAGTGTGTGCTCTTCTCCTTTCACTTCAGTTAAATGGATGAATTAAAAAAGAGGGAACATAATCATAGAATCATAGAATGTTTCAGGCTGGAAGGGACCTCTAGAGGTCATCCAGTCCAACCTCCCTACACAAGCAGGGACATCTACCTAGGTCAGGTTGCTCAGAGCCTCATCAAGCCTGACCTTCAATGACTCCAGGGATGGAGCCTCCACCATCTCTCTGGGCAGTGCATTCCAGTGCTCTGTGACCCTCATGTCAAAGAATTTTTTTCTAATATCCAACCTAAATCTATCTTTTCCTATCTTAAAACCATTACTCCTTGTCCTATCACTACAAACCTTTTTGAATAGACCTTGCCCTGCCTTCCTGCAGGTCCCCTTCAGGTACTGGAAGGTCAGTATAAGGTCCTCCCAGAGCCTTCTCTTCTCCAGGCTGAACAGCCTCAACTCCCTCAGCCTGTCTTCATATGAGAGATGCTCCATTTCGCTGGTCATTTTGGTGACTCTCTTCTGGACATGCTCCAATACGTCCACATCTCTCTTGTGCTGGGGGCTCCAGAACTGGACGCAATACTCCAGGTGAGGTCTCAGCAGGGCAGAGTAGAGGGGCAGAATCACTTCTCTTGATCTGCTGGCCACAGTTCTTTCGATGAAGCCCGGGATGTGATTGACCTTCTGGGCCACGATTGCACATTGGTGGCTCATATCCAGTTTTTTATCCACCAGGACCCCCAAGTCCCTTTCCACAGGGGTCCTCTCCAGTATGTCCTCTCCCAGCATATACTGATAATGCTGGTTGCCCCGGCTCAGGTACAGGACCCTGCACTTGGCCTTGTTGAACCTCATGTAGGTCTTTACATCATATTTGAAGCTATGAGCTGTCTGTCTGGAAAGCTCAGCAGAAAAGTACTGAAGAGTCCTGGTTTACAAGTTGAACATAAGGCGTCAATGTGTCCTTGTGGTAAAGAAGGACAAAAGCCTACTGGGCTGCATTAGGAAGAATGCTCCCAGCATGTTGAGAGTGATTATTTTTCTGCTCTTCTCAGCACTGGAGAGACATGTCTGAGTGCTAGGTCCATTTCTGGGCTTCTCGGTAAAATAGAGACATGGACGTACCGGAGCGGGTACAATGTAGAGTCATGAGGTTGATTAAGCAATTGGAGGATCTGTCATATGAGGAAAGGTTAATACTGTTTAGCTTGGAAAAGAGGGGTTTCAAAGGGGATCCTACCAGTGTATATAAGTAACTGATGGGGACAGGGAGCAGAGAAGAGGGAGGCAGACTCTTCTCAGTGTTGCTCAGTGAAAGGACAAGAGGCAATGGGCATGAAAGTAGATAAGAATAAGATAACAAATTCTGTTTAGAAAAAGCTTTTTTACTTTTGGGTGATCAAACATTGGAACCTATTGGCCAGATTGTGGAGTTTCTGTCCTTGGAAGTATTCAAAACTCAATTAGACATGGTCATGAGCAACCTGCTGTACTTGACCTTGCTTTGAGCAAGGGAGGTGGACTAGACATTCATCAGAAGTCCCTTCCAGGCTCAAGTGTTGTGTGATTCTGTGAATTTTCGCTACCACTCTCCATTCCTTAGTGGTAGCTGCAATAGGATTAAGCTGGGCTTTCAACCTACAGTCACTGTGTTTAAGGTGTGACACCATGCCAAGACCTGACTCAGCTCACACACCCAAAGCCTCCCTTCAGAAAATCACACCAGCCTCCTGAGCCTCAGCACACTAGCCTATCACTCATCCAGTAGCACTGGATTTCATGGGCAGAGTGACTTCTTGTCCTCGGTAGCAGTTCAGTCCTTTCTGCCTTACTCCAGGAATAACACCTTCTCTAAAATCCTGACATCCATTGCTCTTGGCAGAACTCCCCAAACTTGGATCCTGGAACATTACCAATTCTTACAACTTCCTGCTGTCAGCAGGGAGATTTTATCAAATATGCAGCTGAAACCATTACCTCGTTGTCGCGGTCCGGGCGCAAGCGTCTGTGCCGCCTCCCAAAAGGGAAGGGGATCGAGGGCAAAGCGAGATACTACCCCAACTCGTACTGCTTCATGCAATTCTGGAAGCCATCTGTGGTTAACATGTTTTTACTAAGTTCTCTAAGAAGCTCAGCAGAGGTCTGTTTGTAAGCAAGCAGTGCCAGCTTCATCTCTGAAGGCGGCATGCAGCATTTGTCTGTCAGAACATGTGAAGCTGTGGAGAAGGAAATGAAGAAATGTAGGACCGCTGCAGGAATGGGAGAGACAGTATAGCTCTGGCAAGAGCGAAAATTATGGATGGAATTTACCTAAGATCCAAACATGGAGTGATGTTCAATTTTTCTGTAGTTACGTGCTTAAGTACAACCCAATTTAAATATTACATTGTTAATAACATTTCCTAGTGTATTCTTTCCTTGGTCTAAGCAAAATAGTAATAGATGGCCATTAAATAAATAACAGTACAATGATTATAAAACCCCAAGGCCAGATTGACTTTCTTGGAGCCAAGGAAACTATAAAATTAACAGCAGGAAATGTTTCATTTAGGAAAAATTCTGTCTTGCAAAATCTTATTTCACTGATTGAGCTTTCAAAAAGTCTCATAGAAATCCTGGAGGTAACATGTATATTTTTTTCTTTGCTTTTAAGTATTTTCAGAACTGGGATAATATCTTGACTTTTGCAGGACTGTACCATTAATTTACACTGTCATTTGCAGCCCCTGTTAGAAGGGACCTTCCTTTAAAATAACTATAACAGTTACTGAGGAAAAACCTGAAACAATGACAAAGATTTTGCAAAAATGGCTTTTGAGAAACATCTGAATACAGTCTTCTTGGATATGAATGTAACTACCTGTATTTATTTTAACTGCTAATTTTCTATTTAGATGTATATGTGTCTGTTCTGTAGTATGTATGGGTTAACATGATTAACCTGCACAGGTCAGGAAGTGCCATGTGTCAGGTTTGATTATTGCAATAATTTTGAAGGGTTGCGTAGTTACAGTTTTGCTTTAGTGTGCTTTGTTTTACTTTCAGTGGATTGTGCAGATGGAGTAAAGATCATAATAAAATATCTACAAACGAAGTAATCTTAGCAAATGTATGCCCTCCTTTTTGCAGGGAGAATATGTAGATTGTGTTGTGTGAGCCAATGGTCTTTGAATCAATGGTCGTGCCCTGTATTCAGCAAATCAGTATCTTTTTTAATCAAATAAAGTGATAGGAAGACCATTTGTCACTACTGAATGAGAATAAAGAATAATCCAATCCAATAACCTACCGGGGGGGGTGGGGGGGGGGGGGAAGAAAAAACCTCATTATGATTCAGTGTAAGATGCAAAAATCCCATTGCGACATAATCTGCTTTTCGTATTTTTGTCTCATCTCTGTATCTACTGCCTTGCACTGAATTTTCTCATTAAAAAGTAGGATCAATATTCCTCATAACTTATGTCTTTATTAGTGATTATCAGACTTATTTTGACAACCATATAAAACCAAATCCATTTTGTCACCCTAGTAAATTCTTGTTCTTAAAAGCCTCCTATGACAGAGTTTCACAGATTAACTACAGGCTGTGTGAAATAACATATCCCACTTGCTAATTTTGCGTTTCAATCCCATAATTTTCAATCTATCTTTTTTTTTCTTAGAACAGAAGGTACAGAAAACATGAGATTCCAAGCAGTCTTCCTAATGCTTTCATGCAATGTGAATTTACTGTGTTCCCTCCTATGTTTTCATTTCTGAGGGTAACAGTCCTATAGACTTGCTAAATAGAAGAAACTCTTCCTTGTTGTTCTTGATGACTTGTGTTCTGAAGAATCTGTCTCTAGTTTTGTAATATTTTTTATGAAATTGGGTAAGTAGGGTAATACATCTCAAGATGAACATGTATAATGGATCAATATAAAGGGCTTTATTATATGTTCTGAATTATTCACCATCCTATTATTTATGCATTCTAATGCTGTAAAAGTGACTGTAGTTGAATATAGAACAGGTTTCCTGAGCTGTTTATGGTACCAGTCTTGAGTTTGTCCAGTTAATTTGGAATTTCATAAAACTGCCTGAGCAGTTCTAAATTTCTGTAGAGTTTTAATGCTTTCCTCCCACCTTCCCTAGACATCCTACCTGAAATTGGGTTATCTGGAAGAGTAGATGGTTTTCTAAGTAATGATACTAAGTTTGCACAGGTTAGGAAGCATGTAGTTGGAGGTTAACGTCTTGAAACTAGAAAAGCATGACATGGTACAGAATTCTGAAATTAAGTCAAGTTATAACAATAAGTATAAAGAACAGTACATGATCAAAATAAGAAATGGCAAGGTACAAGCAGAGAAAAAACCAATGCACTTCTGGGTAATTTTATATTCACTCCATGGTTTCTGAAAGAAGGAGACTGTGGGAATAGTTGACCCATTACTCAGTCAAAACAAGATGGTACCAAAACATCTAAAATACTGATCTATGTTCCGCTTTGATCTTTAACAAAAATATTATCTATGGTTAGGTGGCCAATGTAGTTATACTATCTGTGATGAAAATGGGGAAGAAAGAAGATTACTGTGGTAATTTCAGATCATCTGGATCTCAAGTAGTTCCTTCAGTGGCCTCAGAATTTACTATTAATTACTCTTAAAATAAGTTTATGGAGGCTGAGTGAGGCCCAAAGTTAGACACTAGTTTCAAAAAGGGGGAGGAAGAAAAGCAAAAGAACACAACAAATTATATATCAGTCAGACTGTAATTTAACACCTTAAATAATAATGTTAAACACCTCAGGGAAGTCTGTATCTAAGCCAAAAGTGAATTTCACCAGGTTCCAGTGAAACAAAGTGTATTTCTGTAGAAAATTCTGTCACCATTTTTTGAAGAGCAACAGTAGCACATAGCTGCAGTTATAAGATTTGAGAGATTAAGTCCTGATGACTGAACTCAGTAAAAAGAATCCAGAAAAGTTCTGTAAAAAATAGCAGTCTTCAGTGTTAGAAAAACTTGTGTGACCCTGATAGGGAAATTAATATTATTAACTAATTCATCATGTAGGTTTACTATTTCTCAGCCTATGGGTTTCAAGGTCACAGGGAGTGCCAGACCCCCTGGACAAAATTTGCTCCCCCCTTCTTGTCCCTCTGTGGACAAGTGGTATGTTTGAATGCATCGCTCTAATGGCAGGGCTGGCTCATAGGTTGATACTCCCCAAGAGCAGCACTAATGAGGACTTGTTGAGCCATCTTTGGCCCTGCTGTCACAGCCAAGCTCTGGAAGCACAGTTGAGATGGTTGTCATGTATAATCTTACTGGCAGGGCAACTTGCCCTGCAACCAAAGCTCAGCATAAGGTAGCCTGACAGACGTGGGCAGTGGCAGTACAGTGTCAAGACTATGTGATGGGTTTACTCTTCTGGGCAGCTTTGGTGGGCAGTTGTTGAGGAGGGGCATCTGGCCACCAGTGGGCTTTTGGGAAGTGTATTTTGCTCAGGCCAATTGCTATAGTGCTTGCAATGTTGCACGACTATGGGATTCAACATCTCTTCTTTGCAATTTATTCCCTGTGACTAGGGATGTCCTAAAGCTGAGCGGAATAGCTGAGAGCAAAGGATCTGTCCCTCTTCTCTCTCTGCTGAGACCTAGTCTGCATCCCTGACCAGAATACCCTTGCAGGAGAAGACGACAAGGAAGGGAAAATGAAATAAAGGGGTGATGGAGACTGAGCAAGCCTGAGTGGCAAAGCAAGCAATGCAGAGAATAGGATCTTCTCCTCTACCTCCTTTTCCTATTTAACTTTCTTCCTAGGACCTATCGCAGGTCCCTTGACACTAGTAATAAGCTGTGATGTCACAGAATCACAGAACAGTTGAGGTGGGAAGGGACCTCTGGAGATGGTCCAGATAGAAGTTCTCTAGGTAAATCAATCTGCTGCTGCAAAGTGTAATGCCTCTGACACATGGTTGTTTTGATGAGCAACTGTAGACCTCAACCTTTTGTTCTGTGTTGGTTTACTTCTCTAGAGGAGTACAGCAGATGCTTAGAAACCAGCTGTTCAAGGAACAAATTCTTTGATGTTGTTGGAGTCCCAAGGGTACATAGTGGATAGTTTCTGACAATCCTAAGTGTTAGCTCTGCTTTTTTTTTCCATTTTAGAAAAATAAGGTGGAATACATGAAGAGCTTTTTTTCCGAAAGCCCTTTGCTTTTTAATCCTACATAATAAAATGCACTGTACCTTTGTTTTCCCCGAGGCATAGCAAACTTTCAGGTTCAGCCAAGTAAGGATGTATATTTTAGGCTACCTAGGGAAATTGGTCTCTAAAAGCATATGGCATTTCAACTTCAGCAATGACATAATTGTCATTTGACTGTAATAATGTTCCTTTAATTAAATTCATCCTGGGGAAAAAAAAAAAAGTGTTAATATGTTTGTTAAAAAGTAGAGTGCTCAGATTAGAAGGTCACATCCAGATTTAGATGTTCTTAGCTCAAGTTTGAATTCAAAGATGCAGGTTTCTAGTTAGGAGACAGAAAGTAGAGGGAGTGAGTCCATCAGGTGGGCAAAAAACCACCACGTCAAATGGAAACATAACTTGGTACTTCCTTTCACTTAGTTGCTGAAGCAACTGGTCTTTCAGAAGGAGGAGTTACGCTGAACTCATTGTTCTGGAAAGGCATGAGATACCACTGGGCAACCTTTGTGTTAAAATTAAGTTTTTGCTGTGGAATTATAATTTTATTTCCTGAGAAATTGCAGGAGACTAATATAATGATGAATTAGTTGTTAGCAGCATCAGATCTTACTGAAATAACAAAAAAAAATAACATGACCACCATAGTAAACTCTTTGGAATGGCCTTTTCTGTTCAAGTTCAGAGAGGCAGAAAATAGTGGAAAGCCATTAAAGCAGAATCAGCTGGGAAAGAAAGACCACCAGTCCCGTCATCTGTATTCACATACTGTATCAGCTTCAAGTACTTTTTTGAGGATGGCTGTTGTATACATGGAACAGAGAACATGCTTCATTTCACCTGTTCTGACCTTTTACACTTTTGTGAGTCCGTACAGGATCATGTCATTATTTCTGGATTGTAAATAAGTACCTATGTGATATTGGCTTTCCCACCCTTGAGAGATCAAAACTCAGCTGCCTTCAAATCGCAAATATTGCGGTCTGCTTTTAAAGGAAGTTTTATATTGCAGTTCTGGTTTGTCTCTTGATTTTTTTTAAACTCCCCTTGCTTATCCCACTAGATATGCGTGTGTGACAGTGAGGGTGGCCAACTCCACGGTTTTTGAAGTGACTGCAAGTAAAGCCTTTTCATGTTGCAAAAATTCTCACACCCACCTCTACTAACTCCTTCCCAGCAATTAGTTCTGCCAGAATGTTCTCTGCACATAGATTTGTGTGCATCCTTCAATCTTATCACTGCTGCTTCTGGGAGTTTTTCGCCCTCTCTCTCCCAGAACAGTGGGCGCAGTTGTAACTTTCCAGTTCTTCCTCCTCTATTCCTTCAGCCCCAGCAACCACTTCGGGGGAAGGAAGAGCGAAAGCCAAGGAGCTTTTCTTCCTTCCAGCCAGCTGAGAGGAAGGGGGGGCAGGGAAGCAAAGGCCTCACCCTTGCTTCAAACCTGAGGAATCTAAGCAGCTCAAGTGTGCAGGCAGGGCTTCTAAGCTGTGTGTACTATTGGTTTCTCTGCTTTCGTACACTGACGATTGATTCACCTCTTTTTCTTCTGGAAAAAAACACAAACGGTGGCAGAGAAAGAAGGCAGCATTAGGTGTTAAAGAGGCAGTTTAGGTCCATGTCATCCTAGGTACCTGCCTTCTCTTCCCCCTGGCTAATGATTTGCCTTCTGCTCTAAATCTCTCACTTATAACCACTTAAAGGAGCCCCAGTTTTTCGCCTTTTCTAGTGTGGTAGTACTCCCAAGTGCCTCTTGTTCCTGGCATTACTCCAGTCACCAAGAGCCACCCTTGGGACATTTAGGCCTAGTAGCATCCATGTCACTTTGGTCTCTTCCTCTGCCTGGAGCGCTCAGGCAGCCCTGCATCCCCTGGGAGATAAAGGCTGCGGCAAAGCCACAGCAGAGGCCAGGGAGTGGGCCAGAGCGGGCAGCGGGATGTGTCCTGCGGGCAGGGTCGCTGAGGGAGGCAGTGGGCCGGGGAAGCAGAACTGCGGCATGCGCTCACAAAACCCGCACAGGCTGTGCATGACCGACAGGTAACTTCCGTGACTTACGCGTCTAGCTTTTTTTCCTTTGTTAGGAATCGAGAAGTGCTCCAGAGCAAGGCAAGCTGCGGCTAATGTATGTTACGCTGCTGCCTAACGGGAACGTCTGTTTCCGACAAAAGCTGCGGTAGTTTCTAGCAGGAGGTTCAGCCTCCCGGAACCTGTCCCCAGCGGAACGGCCCTGCCCGCCCCTCCGCCCGCGGGAGTGATTTCAAACAGGTTTCCAAACGCATCCCCCTTTGCGCCGGGAGGTGCTGCCACGCACCCGCGGGAGCCGCGGCGGGCCGGGGGGAGCCGGGCCGGGCTCAGGCCGCGCTCCCCGCCGGGAGAGCCACCTGCGGGGGGCACCGAACCCCTCCCGGGGCCGGCGGGGCTCTCCCGGCGGCGGCCGCAGCAGGTGGGGGGCCTCCCGGGGCCGCCGGCCAGGGCCGCCCGCGATACGGCGCCTCCCGCCGCCGCCCCGGGGGCGCTCGCTC